>JAKCPI010025896.1:0-78744 GCA_023213315.1 Euborellia annulipes | reverse complement strand
AAAAAAAAAACAGTTTAAAAACAAAAATTTGTCTTGCAATAAAAATTACATTTAATGTAAAAAAAAATCTGGTGAGACTGAAAGCTTACCTCCATATCTTCAGTAATCGAAACTTGTGTTGTGTGCTTTTCACCCAGATTTTTTGAGTCGAGACATATTTAGTTTTTCATAAACACTAGAAAAAAATATTTATATTTTGCTACCATGGCAACCATTTCTCCAATTTTTCCTATTAAGTACAAGAGTAAAGTGGTCTTTCAATGGCAAAATGAGAATATATTCAATACATTTTAAAAGCATCCCAAAAAATAATTGATTTTTGAATTTTTATCAAAATCGTAGAGGCGAATTTTTTGAGAAAACGATTAAAAATTAAAATAAATTAAAACTTTTACCGAAAAATGTAAAAATATTCAAAATGTTTTAAATATGCAACTTTATGCAATATTCCGCAAAAATATGCAATATAAAATTTGATCCATAGTCCCAAGGGGCATGAATCGGATAAAAAATTGGTTTTCCGGGACGTACATATTAGCAAATAGAATATGCAATTGCATAGGAATCCGGGCTTTACTTATAACTAGGGGCCGGTTTTAACTAAAATGTAGCGCTGAATTTTATAACGCGACCGTAGATATTTAATTTCTATACGAATTAGGAAATACTAAGTGCATTGAGATTGCATTTTTATGCTTTTGAGTTTTCATGCTTTTTTTCCCTTTGTGCTTATTTGAACTTATTTTACGAATATTTATAATTTTTTTTTTTTTTTTTTTTTTTTTATTAAAAAACTTTTCTCCCATTCACACCACGCATACACCAGGGACGTATATAAAGGGGGGGGGGCGCCCACCCACAATTTTCAAAAATCCCGCGGTGTGAAAAAATTTGGTTCCGCAAAAAAAAAAATTTTCGCAGGGCGGGGCGGAATAAATTTAGTTTCTTTAAAAAAATTTGTATATGCCATTGGTAAGAGTAAAAATTGCTGTTAGATGCTTTTTTCAACTTATATGCTTATTTAACAACTTTTTGTTAGTTTTTTGTGCTTTTTAAGCACTTTTTTCCATTTTTTATGCTTTTTGTCCGGTCTCTACTTATAACTAATAATTTAATTAATATTAATGGCAAATGTTATACTATTCTGAAAGTTCATTAAATAAAGATTGATTATAAATATTTTGTTCAATTTCCCTAGTAGTGACTAAACGATAATAACCAAAAACAGTATAAGGTATTCACTTTGCCCGCGTTTCTTCTATTCTGTCTGGGTAGTTTTATTTTGAATTTTTCGGCATCCAAAGAAAAAAAAACCATGCCAATTCATTTATACATTTCATTATTTTCAAAAGTACCAAAAGGCTTTCTCTTTGAAAAAAAAAAACTCTATTTACATCCAATTTGGAAAGAAAATAATTTTTTAATTGAATTTTATCTCCTTTCTTAACGGTACACTAATAACTTTTCAATCATCCTTCATTTAAAGTCTAAACCAGTTAATTAAAAAAAGTTATTATCCTTATAAATAAGTGTAAAAACGAATATTTCCGTTAATTTCAAATTATAACAAAATGAATGAGTGAAAAATTTTCTTGAAAAGTTAATTTAATTTATAATAATAATAATGAGATTTTTATCTTTTTCCGGTGTCTCTTAACGATATTCCCCCCTCTCTCTCCTCTTCTTTTGTTAATATCTAGTAAATACATAATTAATGTTACTTGCGTAGGCGGATTTCGTCCCGTGTGCTTTTCGGCGTTAAAACAAAAAAAAAAAAAAATTAAAATTGTGAACAAGCGTTAATGTATTTTTAATGGACATCAAACGATGAAAAAAAAGAGAGAGAGAAGAAGAGTCTATGCATATAAATAAATAAATTTTTGAAGAATGTCTGTCTGTGTGTGTGTGTGAGAGATGCGAGTTATTTCCGGCAAATACAGAAACTCGTTTATCCGGGGTTTATGTCCGGATAATCAAAAAAAATAATAATAATTATTATTATTTAATAAAGAAAAATTTAATATTTAAATTATTAATTATAGAATAATAATTGTGAGAATTAAATTTAATGGACTCTGAAAACTACTTGACTAATTTTTTATGGGCTTTTTTTTACTCTTGTACTGAACACTGTAAAAAAAATATGACATTTTCAATCGTTTTTCATATACTGCCGTGCTTGAATTTTAATATACCCAGTTTGTGAAATCAAATTCATATATTAAGGTGCGCGTCTCGGGGTGCTAATTTTGGGAGATTGCGGCCACAATTTTGAAGCTATCAACCTCAAATTTTTTTTTTTAAATTAAGGCTATTTAAAATATCTACAAGTTATAGAAGATTGATTTTCGAAAAAATACATTTTTTTTTTTTAGATTAATCGCATTAAAGAAAAGATATTTTTAAAAAATTCGCTCTTATATCTTATAGATAATTAAATTAGTAATCATTGTGTTAAAAAATAATTAATTTTCTACCCTTAATTATTAGCTGGAATCTTTCAAATGAAATGGAATAAATCCCTTGTATCCCTATGGGAAAAACTAACGCCATCTCTTGCCGCCTAGAAGAACTCGGTAGTGAATCGTATTATAACGGCTTTTCGAGAAGCACATTAAGTAAAAAAAAAAAAAAAAAAAAAAAAATGAACCAAATATAAATAGAAAAAGTATGATATTCTTAAACCAAGAGCTCGAGTTCAAACCTCTCGAGGGACAATTTTTTTTAACTAATGTGAAATTTTTCATAAACCCGTTTTTAAAACTTTTAATAAATTGATTTTTTAAAGTTCATTTTTTAGTATATGAACTTTTCATATTCCCAAATGTAATATTCATAAACAGTTTGTGTAACACACTTCCAGAGCAGGAACTTATCAAAATTTGTTGATATTTTTTTGTTAACAGAATTTTGATAAAACAGAGTAAGCTTATTATTTATTTATTTATTTATTTTTTATTTTGGTTAACAAATATGTTTGTTGTTGTCATTCAGTGCCGCCTAGAGGCTAATTTTTAACAAAAATGCGAGGTTGTCAGATGTTGTTTTTTCTCAAAGCCAGATCATTTGAAAATTCATTGGTGCAACGCCTTAAATCTCAAGCTGAGACTACAGCTCAAGACGGCCTTCCCCAAGATAAGATATAAGACTTGTTGGTGCAACTGGGCATAAGTCTCGATTCTAAATACCTGCTTTAGTATAAAAAGCATTAAAGTGACGTTAATGGTCTAAAAAGTAAAGTTTTGCAATATGGTTTCTATTTTTCTTAAGATCTCTAAAATATAGCCCTATACTGTATAGGAAAAGAAGGGAGAAACAGGCGAACTCAGCCTATCATTAAAAAGTGATTTTTTAGAGGTGTAGGTGGTGGGTTGATTTTTGTGTGTGTTTGTGTGTCTTGATATTGTCATGCCACACCACCTGTAGTAGAGAGATAGATTCCGGGTAATCATTGCGTGTGTTCTTCTTCCACTAATTGCTATATTATATCCTCAGTTGTGTTCTCAAATTGACATAATAGGTCCCCCTCTCTCGCTCTCAAATTAGAGAGAGAATCAAAAAAAAAAAAGCATCAATGAATGAAAAAAATGAATGGAAGACGAGACGAGACGCCCTCGGCGATTAACAATGGCATCCAAAACTCAGGGGTTGGTGAACATATGAAATACAATCGACAAGTTATAATCCGAAACATAACCTGGTACGTCAATTCTTAGCTCTCACTGTACGTAGTACTAAGAGAGAGAGCTTATGCAGAGATTCCGGTGTCCGTCTGTCTGTCTGTACGCATAAAAACCTGAATTAAAGGTCGTACACTGTAAAAAAAAATATGAATTTTCAATCATTTTTCATATACTTTCGTGGTTTAATATTAATATTCCCAGGATATGAAATAAAATTAATATAAAAGTTTATGAACAAATTACCAACTTTTTAAACTTATCTTTTTCTTTGTGTGCCGCCAAATTTTGAAATCGTTAAAAGTGTACCGCGACAAGTTGAGAATCACTGGTCTAAACGTTCTCAAATAACTCGACTACCTCAAGGAATTTTTATTAATATTATTTTATAATTATTTTAAGGAAACTTGAAATTATTCTTTTAAAATTTATTTCACAAATCTAAATTTATTAAATTCTGGTTTGAAATTCGCGCTCTAAACTATTTAAATATTTATGAAGTATATTAAAATCATACTAATTAAATAATTTTTATAAAGTAATTCAACTAAATAGCTATAGAAATTAAAATTAAATTCAATTTTTACCAAAATAATTAATTTTAAAATATACAAGAAATTTATTAGGTTGGCAACAAATTGAACTTTCTCACATATATATTCATAAACAGTTTATTAAACAGAGTTCCTGTACTTGTATAGGAAGTTTTTTGGAAGTTTTTTTTAACAGTGTAGAAAAATAATAATTACACATACGTATTCAGCATATAAGACTGGTTCAGGGAAAAATACGTTTTGGTCCCTAGTACTTCCGGTTTTTTAAAAAATGTTCTCTATTGCAATTTTTTTCCATTTGTTTACATTTTAATTTTTTGTTTACATTCAACAGAATGCCCATTTTTTTTTTTCTTAAATATGGAGAAATAACCTCTTTTAACCTCTCATTTTTTTGTCAGTTGTATATTTTGACTCGTCACAAGTTACGTCATCATCAGGGCCGCAGACAGGGAGGGGGCAGAGGGGGGGCTATATCCTCGGGGCCCGGGCCCTTTCCTTTCCAACCTTAAAATTCTAATAAAAAATAATTTTAATGGTTAAAATTTAAATTTTTCAATAAAGAAATCATTTTCTTGGAATTTTTTTTCTGAAGGGGCCCGGGCCCTTTAAGCTCAAATCTTAAAATTTCAATTAAAAAAAATCATTTTTGGAAATTTTTTCCTAAGGGGGCCCTTAAAATTTCAATAAAAAAAAATCATTTTCTTGAAATTGTAGCAGAGTTCACCACAAATGTGTGATTCATAAATAAAATAAGAAGTTTTATTTTTATTCCTCGTTAATTCGAGAAGCACGTTGACTGTTCCTGTGGGCAGGGAAAAACACCCCCTAGTTCCCCCCTAAGGTACGGGAAACGGTGTAAAATTTTTTTCTAAAGGGTCCGGGCTCAAATCTTAAAGTTTTAATTTTAAAAAAATCCTTTTTTTTTAATTTTTTCCTGAGGGCCCCCGGGCCCTTTAAACTCAAAGCAAATTTTATAATATTTTACACGTCTCAGGATAGCTAATTTTCAAAAAATTTTCCATTCTCCCAGACCGCCCCCGGTAGTCGTCTATCCGGATAAATTATGGTAACCCTCTATGTTTAGGAAATTTTGAAAAATTTTTAAATAACTTTTTTATTTAAATAAATACTATATATATATATGTCTAAAAAATCTGGTGTGACTGGTCGCACAACACACAACTTTCTCTTACCTTCGGTAATTTAAAGTTGTGTTCTGTGCTTGCCACACCAGATTTTTTTGTGTCGACATATATTCAGTTTCCATCGATATATTAGAATTCAAGATGTAAAATTTATAAACATGGAAAAGATTTATACCCTTACCATGACAATTTGGTATCCAAATGGCTTAAATAAAATCATCGGACTGCCTGGGAACCGAACCCGCGACCCTTGGTATAGAAGGCCAGCACGCTAGCCACTAGACCAAGCCTGAGGGCTCAAATTTTCATTATTTTATTCAGTGTACATTCATCCATCAATTGATCATCTATAATCCCCATTTGGGGATCGCATTCTTTTTTTTTGTTATCTTTTGTTAAAATCTTGTAATTAAGTCAATTAGTTGAATGATTCGGTAAATTAAAAAAAAAAAAAAACCTTTTCAAATCATCATCATCAAACACCTCTTAAATTTCACTCACACATTGTTTGATGACGACTCTAATGACCAATTAAATTAAATTTAATTAAATATATATATAAAAGAAACAGAAAAATGTAAAAAAAATAAGGAAAATATAAAATGACTCCCTCCTTCAATGAGCCTCACGACCTTCAGTCATACTGGCTGGATAACAAGAAATTTGAAAGAAAAAAATATGGTGGGACTAGAAAACGAAATTGAAATACTTTCTAAAGGATTGTTACTCATTGAGAAGAAGAACTTCTTTATTATTATCGTAAAATCTAGAGATAAAAAAAGTTTTTTTTTATTATAATATGTTGTATTAATAAAGTTAGTAGCATTTTATATGCAATGAAGATGGATGGCATCATGGTATCTAACTTCATGAGGATATGTTACTAACTTCATTGCATATAAAATGCTACTAACTTCACGTAGGTTTCCATTAGAGGTTAGTTCGCTTGAGTCGGAGCAAGTGCAACTTAAAAACGACTGCAGTTGAAATGTTGTAATAAAAATTAAAGTTTATTATCCAAATTCTACAATTTTCATTCTAATCAAACATTATTACCAAAAGTCGGAGACTAATCGAGAATATTAAAATGAAACTTTTATTTTATCCCCCCAAATTTTTTCGCTCTTCTATCAGCATGTCGCGTTACAAGTTGTGACGTCAAAGGCCGTGACGCTACAAGTCATGACGTCACAAGCCGTGACGACAAAAATAGGAAAGTTGAAATTTAATATATTTGACGAATTATAAAAAAATAATTATGAGATTTAATTTTTTAAATTGATAAAATATAATTTAAAATGATTCAAATCTTCAATATTGTTCTCAGTTTTTAACATGCCTCTATTGATTTCTCATTTTCCAATTATTAAATTAAGATTAAAAACGCGATTTTAATACCCTTAATTGAATAATTTTCTGAAAATGTTCAGTTAAACGCCTACGATCTGAAAAAAAAGTTTCACTTACATCGTGGTTTCATAAAACCACACAATGATTTTATTTTTTATATTTACATTAATATAATAACAAAATTGTTTTCATTATAATTTACCTTGTAACTTAATAATCTTTTTAATTATATTGTTCTAATATAATTTTAACTTTAGATTAAAGTCTAAAAGAAGAGAATTGACAGAAATTGAACAATTTTTTGTCGAATGTGTCGCAGCATTACCTACAAACTAGAAGTGGTAAAAATGTGCAGAAAGCATTTGACCCTTTTTTAGCCATAAAAGACAAACAACCCCTTCATAAACTGAGAAATTCCTGAACAGTTTCTGTTCAGATAGACATCAGAGAGTGGTTTGCATATAATTCAAAATTAATTTAAGAAAAAAATATTTGGAATTTTGTCCAGCTAGAATAGCAATTTGAAGCACTGTGCGTTGTCGACGACAACAGAGGGACGTTCCACATGTGGCTATCCCCGCTCCCTCCGTGTTATGTGTATTGCAAGGGCGGATACAAGGGGGGGGGGGGAGGAACGGGGGTAATTCCCCCCTGAGATTTGAAAAAAAATACTTTTTTTCGAAAAAAAAAAATTTATTTTGAATGTAAAATTTTAAAAATTAATACTTAAAAATTTGTATTTATATTCTGGCAAACAAGTATAGAATGCGCCTTTAAATTACCGAAATTAGAAAAAAAAATTCTGTACTGTGCGACCAGTCACACCAGATCCCCCCCCCCCCCGAGAAAGACCTCTGGATCCGCTCTTAATGTATTGTCGATATTATTATATCATACAAATATTATAATTAATGTCAATTCCGCCCATAAATGAAACGAGGACAGTGGCATATTATTTTCGGATATTTTTATTTTTATCAATAAAAAAAAAAAAATCCCTAAAGGCATGAAAAAAAAAAAAAAAATTTAGTTATTAATAAATACCATCTCCCTATATTTATATATAATTATGAAATTACTAATATACGGATATAATAGATATAAATTACCTAAACACAAAAAAAACGAATCCTTTAATATACAATAATACACCCTATTAAGCCAAGAAAGAAAAAGAGAACGTCCTCGTCGTCGTTTAGATAAATTGAAAAGAAAAAGGAGAATATGATGACGATGATGATAGTCATCAATCATCAATCGAAATGATAGTAGTCTCTCAAAGGCATTGAATTTCAGAACGCATTTCTATACCTGACCATTTAGTTATTTACCCTACGCCCCCTGGGCCCCCTTGCGAGCAAATGCATCAAATTTATTCTTGCTGACGGTTTAGACATTTTTAAATTTCTCTCTCTGATTTTAATTTTAAATTTCCCGCTCCGTCTCCACTTCCTGTAACTCTAGCAAATCAGCGTCCGGAAGCTGGCCTCTAGCGCTTTATTTATAGTAATGATGATTATTTTAATCTTGATTAATAAAATAAAAATCTGATGTCACAGCAGATTAAATGTGGCGCACAGCACACAACTTTCTCTTACCTTTCGGTAAGAGAAAGTTGTGCTCCGTGCTGGCCACACCTTTTTGTGTCGAGATATATTAAGTTTCCCATAGCACCTTAATTCCAAACTTAAATGTTGACTGCTTGAAATAAACTATGATTATTTTTCAAAATTTTAATACAAAATTTCATAAGAATTGGAAAAATTTTTTTTTTTTCCCAAAGGGAACTGACTCCCTTTTGAATCGAAATTAACATGCGAATCTCCATATGAGGATGTAACATAGACTCTTTGGAAGGAAGAGCCGGAAAGAGAATTTGAAAAATCTGAAATACTACAATACATCAGTAAAGTGTACTTCAAACAATTATCACGAAAAAATTTACCGATATACATTTTAAAGAGTATCTAAAAAAAATAGCTGATTTTTGAATTTTAATCAAAATCGTTAGAGTCAATTTTAAGAAAATCAAAAAAAAAAAAAAAAAAAAATTGAAAAAGTACTTCAGTAAAGAACTTGTACTCTTTGACTGATTTGAATTTATGAGAACTAAAGGGTAAAATTCTGATGTGACTGGTCGTACAGCACACAACTTCCTCATACCTTCGGTAATCAAAAGTTGTGTTCTGTGCTGACAAGCACCAGATTTTTCGGTGTCGAGTTTCCGTTGATACGTATATTAAAATTCAAGATTTTTTTTTTTGTTAAACCCTTTTCGGATTATATTTATACTAGCCGCGTCGCCCGCCGAAGGCGGGGTTTCGCCCCCCTGAACCCCCCGTGAGCTGGCTCGGGCCCGCCTGCGGCGGACCCTCGCCTTTTCTTCTTAATTATGAAAAGAAAATTATTATTATTCGATTCCAATCCAGTGCCTGCTTGAGGATTTGTTTACATTCATGGAATACACAAATGAAAAGAATACATAAATATTTCCCTATACATTTCCTATGGGAGAAATCGTAACTTTAAAAATTAATAACTCAAAAAGTTATGGGAATTTCGGGATGAAAATAATTTTCCTGTAATCCCGAGAAGGTCCTCTTTATGCATAAAAAATTTCATTTCAAAATTCCAACGGGAAGTTGCCTAAATAGAGCGTGACATACGGACAGACAGACAGACGGACATTAGTGAATTATATATATGTATATATATTACTTTTAAATACAAGTATCGATGACTATCGGAGGCGTTCCACACAATAAAATTTATAAACATGGGAGAATATTTATATTTTGTTACCAATTCTCCTAACTTCCCTAAAAAGTACAAGAGTTAAGCGTGCTTCAAATAATTTTGAAAGCAATATGAGAATAGACATATTAAAGAGCATTTCAAAATAATTTTTGAATTTTAAACAAATCATTAGAGTCAATTTTGAGAAAATCGAAAAAAAAAACTGAAAATGTACAACAGTAAAGTACTAGTACTCTTTGGAGGATTTTGTTCAAAAGCTTCTTATCACGTCCCAGAGTGAGACCTCAAAACGTGTATATCCATCAAAATTTCGACATCGAATTTTTGACATGAAACCAATACTATATATTTACACATATAGAGGTAAGAGAAAGTTAAAAAAAAAAAACGAGAGAGATTACTTTCTCCTATTTTTAGAGAAAGTTATCCCGTTAAATTATTTCCGGCTGAAAGAGATATTTATTTTTTGGCAAAAAGGAAAAAAAATCTCTAACAGGGTGGGAACACAGCATCGAGAGAAGGTCGTTCAGGTAAAAAAAAAAATCTTAGCTTCGTGACCTATTTCTGATAATAGTGGAGAGCAAGAGAGAGAGAGAGAGAGAGAGAGGGAATCCTCTCTTTCTTTTGAATTCACCCACCCTTGTTTGTTATTTACCGACTTCCGGTAGTCCCTATTTCCTCAAATTATCTCATTCCATTCTGAACATACTTGTTAGTTAGAGGAAAGGGGAATGACAAGCTACAGAATCTTCTAGATCCTGGATGCTGATTCAAAATTCAAAATCCGCTGCATCGATTTGGATTAAGATTCATATAAATCAACTATTTTTTAAATGTCAAAAGCTATCAGTGAAATTTTTCGTGAAAGTTGTTTGAAGTACACTTTAGTATTTCAGATTTTTCAAATTCATTTTCCGGCTCTTCCTTCCATAGAGTTAATGTTGAATCCCCATATGGGGATTTGCATGTTAATTCCGATTCAAAAGGGGGCCCTCTTTGGAACTTAAAAAAAAAAAATATTTTGGTGTGGTTTTCCTTTAGGAAGGTATGCCAAATTGGATGCGGATCTTAAATGCTTTAAATTCTTGAGTGATTCTAAGAAAAAAAAGTTGATAGGCCGTCCGCAAACGATTTTATTTTTAATAGGCTTATAGGTACAGAGTGTTGTTAAATATTAAAAAAAAATCTGGTGTGACTGGTCGCACAGCTCACAACTTTCTCTTACCTTCGGTAACGAAAGTTATGTTCTGTGCTTGTCACACCAGATTTTTTGTGTCGACACATATTTAGTTTCCGACAGTATGGTCCATTCGAATTTATAAACATGGCAAAATATTTATATTTTGTTACAATAACAACCATTCTTCCTATCCTTCCTATGAAGTACAGGAGTAAAGTGATCTTCAGAAGATTTCAATGACAAAATAAGAATATACATTTTAAAGAACATCTAAAAAATAATTGTTTTTTGAGTTTTCATCAAAATCGTTGGATCGAATTTTCAGAAAATCGAAAAAAAAAACTGAAAAAGTGCATCAGTAAAGTATTAGTATACTCTTTGGCCGATTTTGTTGAAAAGCTTCGTGTCACGTCTCATGGGTGTGCATAACTTAAATATAAAATTTCAACCTCTTAACTCTTTTCGTACTTGAGATATTTTGTTTACAAAATTCAAATTCAATTTATTGTCTGATCTCAACAATACATATTTTTTTTTTTTTTTTTTTTTTTTTTTAAACAATTCTCTCTGCGAAACCTTAATGTTTAACGAATAATGGAACGTGGCTCTAGCTGATATGTTTAATAGGAAAGAGGCTCAATTATTTGGCTGCACCCTCTTTCCTATTAAACTTAATGTTTATCTGCAGAGTTTTTACACAAGTTCTTTTTTTAATTTTCTTTTTATTTATTATGAAGAATTATTATCCAACTCAATTCGTCCATAATTTTTCTCTTTTTTTTGACAGTATATAAAATTTAATACTTTTTTCAATTCATATTGAGTAGACACCAGGGGCGTATATAGAAATTTTTTTCGGGGGGGGGGGGCCTGATCTCAAAAAAAATTTTTTTTCGCGGAACCAAAAATTTTCCCGTTTGCCGCCCGCGGAACCATTTTCTCTTCCGCGGAACCAAATTTTTCCCGCCCGAAAAAAATATTTTACCTTTTTTAGAGACGCAAAATTTTTGCCGCCCGCGGAACCAAAGATTTTTTCCGTTTGCAAAAATTTTTGCCACGAGGCCGCGCAAACATTTCGGGGGGGGGGGGGGGGAGGGGGCCCATTATTCGCTCTATATTCCTATATATGTATATGTATTTAGGAAATTTCGGGGGGGGGGGGGGGGCTTGGGCGCCCTCGCCCCCCCACTTATATACGCCCCTGGTAGACACACAGACAGGCAGACACACACAGACCATCTGGCGAAAATCACTTTTTTTGATTCAGGGGACCTCAAAACGTGTATATCCTTCAAAATCTCGACATCGAATTTTTGACATGAATTCACTACGTACTTTCTCTCTCTCTCTCTATTAAAATATATAGAGGTAAGAGAAAGTAAAAAAAAAATAGGTCTCTTTTAAATTTTATCTACAAATAAATAAAAAAAAAGAAAATGATGGCACCCTACTGAAGTTAACCTAAAGCTAAAGTCTAATTTATTTTTGTCCAATTTTCTGTCACACACACACACACACCACACACATACATTTCTTTATTGTTTTTGTTCCCTCAATTACGTCAAAAAATCAATTTTATATTAAAAAAAAAAAAAAAAACGTCTTTATTCATCCATTCTTTTAACATCCTCTTTGAATCAATTTAAAATTGAATTCATTCTTTCAAAAAAAAAAAAAAGATAAATGAAATCACTCCCCCTTCCCCTCCCCCCACCCCTCCCTCTCTTCTCTTCTCTTCTTTTAATCAATTTAGAAAAAAGAAAAGATTGATTGATTGAACAAAATTGTTCTGCTATTATATTGATTAATCGATGATATTTTCGAATTTTTTATTCTACAATAAAATTTTTTTCTTCCATTTAAAATCTGATGGTGACAAAGATATCAAAAATTGTGGAATGAATAACTCGAAATCGAATTATTAAATTACTATACCCGCTTAAGACGGATTAACTATGAGACCTCCCTCCGCTGACACTTTAGTCCGCTACTCCAGAAAGAACTATATATACGATAGTAGGGTGTCCGTCTGTCTGTCTGTCTTTATCCGAGTCCCATCCCCGATCTCTAAGAAAAAATAAATAAAAGTTTTATTTTCTTTGTGTAAATTACAGTTTACATATTAATATAATGCTTGTAATTTGTTCGTGTTGTCTCGCGGCTTCAGACGTTGTCTTTCATCCGGCGGCTTCTTAATTCTTCTTGGCCTTTGATTTGTCTTTTCAATCATTTGATTTTGAAGGGAAAAATTAAAAAAAAACCCTTTGCCTATTTTGTTATATAAAGTAACAAAAACAATTATATGGATAATTAGTGGAACAATGAATGAGATGGGGTGATAATTGGGTCCAATTAGATTTATTGCCAAGTCAAGGAAGGTTTTCAAAGAGAGAGGTTCGACCAGTGGGGTTTGTTGTTTAAGAGGCTTTTTCTTTTCTTGGGGGTTATGTTTTTTATGTTATTCAAATATAAAAATCAAATATCAAGACCGAGACATATATTAGAGTGGTATTTTTTGGGAGGGGGGGTTCAAAAATTAATCTTAGTGCCTTAGACTGTGTTTTGTTGTGGTGCTGAGAGATTGGTTCTGGAGCAGTTTGGGTACCAGGGGGGGGGTGCATATAACATTTTTGTTTTTATCATTGTCTGGAACAGTGTTCTAAGAAAAAAATATATAAAAATTTAATTAAATAATAATTTTTATTATTTTTCATTTGAGAGATTTAATTATATTTTTCAATTAATTGGCTTTAATTTTTCATTTGGCTTTAATTTTTCTTAGAGCAAAAGTAAAACTCAATGCTTTCTAATGGGCAAATTCTGCATTTCTGAAATTTTTTTGAGAATTCCGGGATCGGAGTATTTTTCTTGGACAAAATTTCGTTTCAAAATTACGGGAAGTCGATCAAACATAACGTGACAAACGGACCGCTATTATACGTCCTCTATAAGACTGCAAAATTTCGTTCAAAAATTCCAACGGGAGATAGGTCACACAGAGTGTGACAGACGGACACTCCGCTATTATATATATATGGATATAGTTTATAATGAATAATAGAAACAGGCCCATAATAAATTAATTGAAAATTCACTTAGAAGTTACTAATCGTGAGCAGTTTAAATTGAAATAAAGTAAGAAAAATAAATTTTTTACTTTTTTTCAGATCTTTATTGAACGAACGGTCGACTGTTAATGCGCACTTTTGATCAGTTTGGACCTCTAAAAGGTCATCCTCAGATCAGATCTTTAGTTTTAGATATTTAGAGTGATGATGTGTGAAACACCTCAGTTTTATGCACACTATATTAATTGTATTTTTGTATAATATATTGGATATGAAATAGTAAAAAAAACACATTTCTGAAAATAAAATAAATTATCAGTATGATAGTCTCTATTATAATTAAAATAAAAAAATCTGGTATGACTATTGCATATGTGCTTGTCACACCAGATTTTTCGTGTCGACATCGACATCGAATTTTTGTCATGTATCCAATACTTTCTGTCTTTATATATTAACGTATATAGAGGTAAGAAAAAGTAAAAATCAAATAATATTTATTTAATATTGTTTAAATTATAAACAAGGAAATAAATAAATCTCTTTTAAATTCCACAACTATTTAGTTGTAGACCTATAAATAAATAAATTTTTTTTTGGCAAAATTCCGCAATTAGTCGCTTCATATTAATTCATTCATTAATTTCATTTTGAAATACGTGTAAACACCTTCTTTTAAATAAAAATAATTAAAACAATTTCATAAATAATAAAAAATAAATAAATCTTGTACATTTACACACACACACACATCCTCGTGTATATACGTATATAATTTGGTAATTTTGGATATTTAATTATTTAAGAACACGCCATCTACAAATTTATAATTTTCTCATTTTTTTTTTTTTTTTTTTTTTTTTGTTGATTGTATATAGAGATTAGCTTTTTTTTTTCTTATTTTCTATATTATACATACATATATACAATTAATATAATTTGTTCTATAAGCTGCTGACGGACGTCTTTTTATTAAATTAAAAAAATTACAAAACTTTCCGGCTCTTTAAACAGAGTTTAATATATAGAGAGAAATTCAATTTTGATGGAAATACACGTTTTGAGTTATAAATTTGATATTTTGAATTTTAATTTAGTACTAAATAATATATTGATACAAAAAATCTGGTGAGACAAGCGTAAAAAACCAAAAGTTAAAGTAGAGAGCCGAAGTTCATGTGTTAGTAAAAAACATAAAATTGATATCAAATTTTTAATCTAATTATCCGTAGCTATATAAAATTGATGATGAATTCGTAGAAATGCCAATATGTATACAATATAAACAAGACAAGTGCACATAGAGAGGGGGAGAGAGAGAGAGAGATAATTAACAATGAAAAGACCGACTCTCCTTGAAAAGTCTTGCTTTGGCGACGACCACCACAGACAGACAGACAACACAACCAGTTCGAATTAATATTCTTTGAACGATTAATCTGTGTGTGTGTGTGTGTGTGTGTGTGTGTACTCTACCCGTTCACACAAAATACTAGAGGGTGGTCTGAGTTTCAGTATTCTTCTAAGAATAAGCCCTGCCAATTGCGATGGTTGGAAAAAAGATTTTGAATGATTGAACCATTGGCGTATTAGAAATATTTTAGAGTTGTGCTCTAAATATGTACAATTTAATACCAAGTTTATGTAGATAGATCGTCTACTACATGAGCAGTTTCTAGTTTTAAATGTAAAACTATAAACTCCTTTTAATCTCCAAATTTCGAATTTAATTAATAACTGACTAATAATATTCTTTTCACTTGTTGGATTTTGGAGGGGGGGGGGCTGCTGATACTTTACTGGGTTGAACTATATTTAGTCCAGCCTCGGTCAGGCTAGCTGGTATTCCCCGATCTCTTATCTTACCTATACAGTATATTGAATCACATAGTTGCGCAACATTGCTCATGTTCTGCGAATTTCTCCTCAAGTATTCTAGCCTTGGAGGATAATCGAAATATCTGAACAATAAATTAATTAAAAATTCTGTTTTTTTTTTTAATTTTTTGTGTTCGTCCAATAGATTTGACTTTTCATACACATTTTTAATTTATATAACGTCATAAATAAAAGAATTTAAGAATCTTTGATTTCTTACATTTTTTAAAATATACATTAATTTTTATATCCTTATATATAGTATATATATATAAATGATATATGTAGCATGGAAATAAAAACTATTTATGCTGCATTAATTTTATTTCCTTTATTTTTAACCATCCTTTTTCTAATTTAGGAAATTTTCCAAATGTAAAAAAAAAGTGCAACCAAAAATGCTATTAGTTTGAAAATATTTCATTTTTTTTTTTATTTTAATCACGATTTCATCATCGAACTGCTAAGAGTTCATTTTAAGTGTGAACTTTTGTAATGTTCTTTTTTATATATATATTATAAAAAAATAATAAATAAAAAGATTTCAAAAAAAATATGATGATTGATTTTGACCCAAACCTTAAGAAAAAAAAATATAAATAAAATAAAAAAAAATAATTTTTTGTGTTTTTATTTATTGGTGAATGGAGTGAATTTTTAATTCATTCCACAAACCCCCAAACAAAAAAAAAAAAAAAAAAAAAAAAACTTTAAATAACCTACATGTGTTTTATTTATTTAGTTTTAAATTAATATTTTCTCTTTTTAATTCTCTTTGGAATATTTTTAGTTTTAGAAATATATATACATTTCAGTGTCTTGTTTTTTAAAGTATTTTATATACCCATTCTCTTTCACTTTTAAATATTTCTTAATAAAATGCTTTAAAAAAATGTTTATTATTTTTCTTAATAATTTTTAATCTCTCTTTTCCTAATTAAAAAAATAAACTTTCTTTTGTCCACTTTTCTCTTACTTTTTTTCTTAATTGAATTGAATTTGCCATGAGTTGTTGTTTATATGGTAATTCAGATTTTGGATGTGGATCGAATGCTGGCAAAATCGGCGCCCGATTCTTTGGACCCAAGCACGGATTCGCCAGGTCACCCCGTTATAAGAACTCTGTACGATCATCTAGAAGAAGTCACTTGTTTAGAATTCCATCCCAAAGAGCCAATTCTTGTCTCCGGTTCGCGAGACTTCAGCATCAAATTATTTGATTATAGCAAGACATCGGTCAAGAAAGCATTTCGAACTATTACGGTATTATTAATTTTCTTTTACAAAATGTACTCATTTTTTTTTTCTTTTAGAATAAATTTATTATTCAAAAATTCTCTTTTTTTAGGATAGAAAGAGTAGAATATTAGTATAAATTTTCATTTTTCTTTTAAAAGAAATATTAATTAGTATATCGATAATTGGTTAAAAAAAAAACAATAATTTTATTTAATTTTTAAATTAATAAAAAATACACTTTATATATTGATAGCAGGGGCGTATATAAGGGGAAAGGGCCGAGGGTCCGGGCCTCCCAAAATTTTTCAAATCTATATATATATATACAGTGCGAGTCAAAACTAGGAAACCACCTTATTTTAAGTCTATTTAAACTAATAAAAAGTGAAATTTAGATACCTGTACCATTTAAAACATAATTTAGAATTAATATAGCCCTTCAATTAAAAAAAATTCTTAATAATTTAAATGTAAATTTGGAAACTTCAAAAACCAAGAGTTCAAAATTAACTGAATGCAAAAAAAGGCATTTTTAAGGTTTAAGACTTGTCCAAATAAAATTGAACGTCAAAAGGCATTACAGATTGTAAGATCGAAAACCGTAGTGCACAATTAAATTAATTTGAGAAAAAATGTCGCTATAAAATCGAGTCCAGGACGGCCAAAACCATAAACGGTGGTCGTAGGCCAAAAACAAGATCTCTTTTTGGCTTTTTATCAAAACCAGTAAGTCACTCAACAATTTCCCGAGCACTAAAACAAAATAATTTAGCGGAATATGCAACAAGGAAAGCAGCACCAAATTTAAAAACAGGTCATAAAGAACATCAACTGAAATTCGCCTTCAAAGTTATGATTTAGGACACTGAATGGAGACGAGTTTTATTTAGTGATGAAAAGAAACTTAATTTAAACTAACAGGATGATTGTCAATATTATTGACATGATTTAAGAGAAGAAAATTAACTTTATTCAAAACGAGTTCACGAAGGCGGCAGTACTAAGTCTGGGCTGGAATTAATTTTAACGGGCAAACAAAATCTACAATACATTTGTAGCACATAAAATTAACTCTAAAGAGTATCAAAGATATCAAAGCTTTTGATAAAAACCCCCCTTGTTGAATGAATATGGTCTAAATCCATTTGAAAAACACGCCGTGTGTCACGATCTTTTATATATTTTGGCCGTCCTGGGCTCGATTTTATGGCGACATTTTCTCTCAAACTAATTTAATTGTGCACTACGGCTTTCGATCTTCCAATCTGTAATGCCTTTTTCGCATTCAGTTAATTTTGGACCCTTGGCATTTTGAAGTTCCCAAATTTGCATTTAAATTATTAAAAATTTTTTTTAATTGAAGGGCTATATTAATTCTAAATTATGTTTTAAAATGGTACAGGTATCTAAATTTCACTTTTTATTAGTTTAAATACACTTAAAATATGGTGGTTTCATATTTTTGACTCAATCAAAAAACATGTTTTAAAATAAAATAAAATTTTATTGTGTAATTTGACTAATTTTTTCATTAAGCCTATTTTAATTACTTTTTGACTCGCACTGTATATATATATATATACACACGGGTATAGGGCCAATTTCTATATTTTTATTTGAGAAAGTGCGTTTCATAAAAAAAAGAAACATATTAATATACCGGGTGCGGCGCTGGAACTTTCTATTATTATTATTTCTTTTTTGTAATGGATAAGGTAATGCATAAGGTTTTAAAGACCTATAATGACCAGTGGTCACATGCAGTCAGAAAGAATATATAGAATCCAGGAGAAAGAATATATTTAAAAAAAAAAAAGGGAAACTCAACTGCGGGAACTGAGAAGATGCCTGTTGAGGTTAGACTTGAAAGTCTGAAGATTGTAGGTTTTGGGGAAGATAGACGCAGGGAGCTTGTTCCAATCACAGGAGGTCATGGGGACAAATGAAGATTGGAATTGACTAGTTCTGTTAGTCGTGATCTGAACAGCATAGGGATGCTGGGACGATACCTCCCTTGTGTTCCGTGTATACGTTGCTTTGGGTGGAATATTTTAAAAAATGATAAAACAAAACATTTTGGAGATATCATTTTAATTTTTTTTTCCTTGCTTTTTGAAAATGATATCTTAAAGGTGGCCACCGTTCTGCTCAATATATTGGGAGAGTCGAAAGTTGAAGTTTTGTACCAAGCATTTCCGTTGCGTTATCACACTGCGATTTTTTTTATGGGGATATTTCAAATACCAATCGTCCGAAACTCTGGTCAGCTGAAGAACAATATTTGTGATGCTATCGACACGGAAATGCTGGCCCAAAGTGGTTCAAAACTTCTGGTTTTGACTTTCCCAATGTATCGAGCAGAAAGATACTTTTTTGTTTTATCATTTTTTACTTTCTCTTACCTCTATATATATGTTAATATATATAGAGAGAGAAAGTATTGGATTCATGTCAAAAATTCGATGTCGAGATTTTGATGGATCTTCACGTTTTGAGGTCTCCTGAATCCAAAAAAGTGGTTTTCGCGACATGGTCTGTCTGTGTGTGTGTGTGTGTGTCTCTGTCTGTCTGTCTGTGAACAAAATATCTCAAGAACGAAACGAGCTAGGAGGTTGAAATTTTATATTTAAGTTAGGCACCTCCATGGGACGTGACACGAAGCTTTTGAACAAAATCGACCAAAGAGTACTAGTAGTTTACTGATGCACTTTTTCAGTTTTTTTCGATTTTCTCTAAATTCACTCCAACGATATTAATTAAAATTCAAAAATCAATTATTTTTTACATGCTCTTTAAAATGTATATTCTCATTTTACCATTGAAATCTTCTGAGGACCACTTTACTCTTGTACTTCATAGGAAAAAGATAGGAGAAATGGTTGCCAGGGTAACAAAATATAAATATTTTGCCATACTTATAAATTGTACATCTTGAAAATCGAATGTACCTTACTGTCGGAAACTAAATACATGTCGACACAAAAAATCTGGTGAGACAAGCACAGTACACAACTTTCGATTACCGAAGGTAAGAGAAAGTTGTGTGCTGTGCGCCAGTCACACCAGATTTTTAAAATAAGGAAGTTCCCTCGCCGCACCAGGTATAAGCATTTTTTTAATGAAAATTTATCTTGAGAGGGCACGGGCTCCTCGGTGCTCACTTATATACGGTATTTTAAAAATATTTATTTGTGAGTGTATGTGGGAGGGGGGGGGGAGATATTTAAAAATATGAGCTCCCCCCTCCCCCCTTGAAAAAATTTCTGATTGATAGCCTAATGAAATATATTCTCCCCAATAATGAAGAAAATTTATAAAATTCAGATACCGATCAGCCACCCAAATTCCATTATTCAATTAACTAAAATTTATAGATTTTATAGTTGGATAATAGTTAATGAGTAAAGAAAAGAATAGCAGCTTGTTATATATTTCGTTTATTAAGGCCCACAATGCTGACGTTTCTGTCTTGTTTAAGACTATCTTCAGAGTTTGTGGGCTGTCAACTCTGAAGATGGTCTTAATCAAGACCGAAACGTCATAACGAGCCGCTATTCATTTCTTTAATCCTAATTTATACTTTTGCTGAATTATCTCTATCAGGGGCGCCGGAACGAATTTGAATCAGGGGGGGGGGGCAAAATTTTTTTTTTT
This sequence comes from Euborellia annulipes, assembly GCA_023213315.1. NCBI lineage: Eukaryota > Metazoa > Arthropoda > Insecta > Dermaptera > Anisolabididae > Euborellia > Euborellia annulipes. The sequence goes on along the minus strand of JAKCPI010025896.1, from coordinate 58,236 downwards.
TAGAAAATTAAAAGAATTTAATATGTTCAAATAGTATAAAACTAAAACAAATCTACTATAAAACTTTAAAAATTTTAAATAAAATCACAATTTTAATAAAATTAAAATTTTAAAAAATTTGCTAGTGATTTTATCAAAAAATTTGGAAAAAAATGAATTTCTTACTCTTTTAATTTTTTTTAATTTAGAAGATTTTATTTTTCAAAAGTAAAAATATATCATTTTTAAAAATAAATGAAATAAAAGAAGAAATTTTGCCCCCTCTGCCCCCCCCCCCCCATAGAATGCCGGGGGGGGGGGGGCAATGTACCCTTGCCCCCCCCCCCCAGTTCCGGCTCCTATGATCTCTATCAACCGCATCCAGCCAGCATCAATAATAACTCTATAATTGAAAACGATTAATATTTAAAGGGGGTGTTTAAGTGCAGAGATTGTGGGATAAAGAAGCCTGTATATTATAAACTTAGGCAGATATTCCAAATTAAGGCCATTATGTGTCACTCCCTCATCTGGTAGGAATAACATTTTTATATGTATACGAGGCTAGGACGAGCATCTGCATAAGTCTCATTCTTCTGCCAAGTTCAACTCATTTGTCACATGATTTCCAGAGTCCAGCCTTTCACTTGCAGAACGTTGAGAACTTTAAAAATCTTGACCCCGCTCCAAAACAATCAACATGAGTCTTTCCCAATTGCAAGTAGAGATTATTCCAAACTTGTTATTTCCAATTCTTATCCGGCAGCTTCACTCGTCACTATTTCCTTACGTGCTGCTTCTAATCCGTTGTTCCCGGAATAACTCGATTAACTTATAAGAATTGATAGTTAATTAGATATTTATAATGTAACCTCAGTCTTGGCCTAAGGATTTCTTAGTCATATTTTTTAATTTATAATTTGAATAGAATTATAATAAAGATGTCAATTATATTTATTTCAACAATCGGGGAGTCCAACAATGGACATGTGTGTTTTTAGGTTAGATTTCTCAGAAATATTTTTTCGCTTTATCCTTTCTCTTTTATAATAGGAATATATATATAAAAGGAATAATTCGGGAATATCCATCAAGCAAATATTTGATGAAGCGGAAACTGTAAAAAAAATATCAAGATAATTAAAAATTTTCAAATTTATTTATTAGATTATTATGTTTATAGAAGAGGCTTATTAATATTTTATAATCTGTAGAAGGAAATTAAACATTAATAAAAAATTAAGCATAAAAATTATAATAAATAATAATATATAATTGATTTAGAAATTTCAATTATTAAAATATTGTATATATACAAATAAAATCTAATAGAAATAATTTTAATAAACTTATTTATAACTAAATTAATTTTATTTTAGACACCAGAGTAGGTCTCTCCTCTTAAAATACAAATTTAGTTTGATCATTTTTTTGCTCACACTCTAAATAATTTCTCTAATTTTCATTAGTTTTTCTTCTTTTTTTTTTATAGGACGCAGATCAAGTGCAAACGATGTCCTTCCATCCTTGCGGCGATTATCTGGTCATCGGAACAAATCATAATGTTATTAGACTCTATGATGTTACCACTTCGCAATGTTATATATGCAATTTTCCATCTCATCATCATACAATGGGCATTACTTCTTTAAAGTGAGATCTATTAGAAAGAATATAATTATTGTGGATAGGTAGAAAAGATTAAATTATTTCGTGCCAATTATTTAGGATCACAAAAAATGTATTTATATGAAAATGGCCCGACTGCACCTGCCCTTTCAAAACCCTCCCATGACCGACCAAGGGAGAAATCCGTGTCCGTGCAGAGCTATCCTCCTCAATAAATATATATTAGGTATAGTTTAGAAAAATAAAAGGCAAAGCCTGATAAGCTGCGGATTATGCATCTGAAGTTTCAACACAATTAGGGTTCGAGTCCCGCTTTCCGCAAATAATTCAGCATTGCCGAAGTCACCTCTTAGGGTAGGAAAGTGGGAGAAAATCTCTTTTACATGTTCAAGACATGCTATTGAATGCTTCCGAAATTCCAGTCCGTCTGTCACTGGATATATATTTACTAAAAATCTGATTTGCTCTTAATTCGAATTATTTATGTCTAAAAAACAAAAAATGCCCACATTTTGAAGGGTATCTAGTTTATTTTTTTAATTAGACATTTCCTTTTATTATACCAATGAATGCAACTCTTTAACATATCAGTTTGACCCTAGCCATGGGCGTAGCCAGACATCTTGGGGGGGGGGGGGGGGGGCTAACCACTCGTTAGGTCGAGAGGGGGGGGTTGCAATTAATATATATATATTATTAATTATTTATTATAATTATTAATTATTTTCCTTATATAAGCTCATTTAAATAAAAAATTTTCAGGACAAGCCAGTGGGGGGCGTCGCTCCCCCCCCTGCTGGCTACGCCCATGACCCTAGCTATTTTAGTTCACTGACATATTTCATGAGAAGAAAAAAAATAAGGAAATTAAATAAATAATTTATTTTTTTTAGATATGCTCCTGATGCTCGGACTTTTGCTTCTGCAAGTAGAGATGGAAGCATAAAAATTTGGGATGGGATCTCAAATCGGTGTGTAAATACATTTGTTAAAGCACACGATGGCTCTGAAGTGTGTAGTGTAAGATATAGCAGAAATGGAAAGGTATGAAATTTTCTTCTATTATAAAATTTGTTTTTTCTCAAATCAAAATAAGTTTATATAAAAATTGGCATATGCATATATATATTGCAAAATATTTTTACCAAATGGAGTTGTTAATTAAATCGGGCAAATTAAAAATTTTTTGTTTTAGTATTTATTGACATCTGGAAAAGATTCTTTAGTCAAGTTATGGGAACTTTCAACAAGTAGATGTTTAATCGCATATACTGGAGCAGGAACAACAGGTGTGTATTTTATAAATTAAAAATTTTCATTTCTAAGAGCGTGTTTATTTGCAAACAAAAAACATCGAGAATTTAATATTTTCATGCAATATTTTTAATTTAATCAAGAAAGGGTTGCATAAGGGGGGGGATAGAATGACAGCCAAATTTTTTTCTTTAAATATTTTATTGGGCCGATGTTTCGGTCTCGATAGAGGTCATCTTCAGGGCCCCAATAAGTGTCAAGAAAGTATATATATTTTGAATTAGGCAACTATATATACTGATGAATTCAAAGATCTCTCACCTGATGAGCATCAGTGCCTAATGCAAAATATATATACCTTCTTAACACTTATTGGGCCCTGAAGATAAAATCTATCGAGACCGAAACGTCGACCCAATAAAATATTTAAAGAAAAAATTTGGCTGCTTCTGCAATTCTCCAATTCAACAGCCACTACAATACTTTTAAATTTAAATTAAAAAAAAAAATTTAGTCTTCTTAACATATGATTATGTATATACATTCTCACGCGGTCCTGTCTCCACCGAAAAAAATCTGGTGTGATGCCGCACAGCACACAACTTTCTTTTACCCTTCGGCAAGAGACTGTGCTTGTCACACCAGATTTTTTGTGTTGAGATATATTTAGTTTCCGACAGTAGAGTACATCTGAATTAAAGATGTAAAATTTATAAGAATGATTGGAAACAGGAACGGGAGCCTTCCCGGGAAACAGCAGCCAGGATAAATAAAAACTATATTTCGTTGCCGACGTTTCGGGTGCAATGTCGCACCCATCCTCAGGGACTTGCACCCGAAACGTCGGCAACGAAATATAGAGTTTTTATTTATCCTGGCTGCTGTTTCCCGGGAAGGCTCCCGTTCCTGTTTCCAATTTGAATATCTACAGCCATTCAAATCAAGAAACTTTATAAGAATGGGAAAATATTTATATTTCATTACCATGACAACCATTTCTCCTATCTTTCCTATGAAATACAAGAGTAAAGTGGTCTTCAGAAGATTTCAATGGCAAAATGAGAATAAACATTTTAAAGAGCATCTAAAAAATAATTGATTTTTGAATTTTAATCAAATTCGTTGGAGCGAATATTGAGAAAATAAAAAAAAAGTGAAAAAGTACATCAGTGAAGTACTAGTACTTTTTGGCCGATTTTGATTAAAAGCTTATTTCCACGCTCCAGGGAGGTGCCTAACTTGAATATAAAATTTCAACCTCATATCTCAATTCCATCATGCTTAAAATTGAACACACACACAGACAGGCCATGCCGCGAAAACCACTTTATCCGACTCAGGGGACCTCAAAACGTGTATATCCTTCAAAATATGGACATGAAACCAATACTTTCTCTCTATATATATGTATATTAACATAAATATATTTATTTGTTCATCCAGGAAAACAAGAGCATAAAGCGCAGGCTGTATTTAATCACACAGAAGATTTCGTTTTATTTCCTGATGAGGCGACAACTTCATTATGTGCATGGAATTCAAGAAACGCTTCGCGCAAACAATTACTCTCTTTAGGTATATAAAGTTTTATTTTATCAAGTTTGTTTTTGGCATTTTTAAATTGAAACTTTTTTTTCTGTTTCCAGGTCACAACGGTCCTGTTCGATTGATTGTCCATTCGCCCGTGGCACCTGCATTCCTCACATGCTCTGATGATTTCCGAGCTCGTTTTTGGTTTCGTCGAATGCCTACCCATTGATAGGCTTATGTCTATGATAAAATTAATAGATTTTTTTTTTGTTTTTATTCCATTTGGCTCTTTTACATTTTGTATATATAAAGATTTTTTTTATATTTTTATTAAGAAAAAAAAATATTGCCATCTTTGTAAAAAATAAGAAATATATCTAAAATAAATATTTTATTTTATTTCTTGCATTAAATTCAATCTATTTATTATTTATATACTTCGGTGGGGGGGCTCGCTGGTGTAGCGAGCTAGGGTGTCAGCTTCTACAAAGAAGATTCCTGTTCAAATTCTGGGTGTGAGGGATTTTTTCATTAAATAAAAATATTTATTTAATGTAAACAAATCCTCAAGCAGGCACTGGATTAGAATATTGGATCTCGCCGCAATAGCCCCCAGGCAACTCTACGAGGAGATGGAGTTGCTGTGACATCCCGACCTGTGGAAGGGACGTAAAGAAGGTTCCCTCTCAGATGCATTCTTCGAAAGGAGTTGGCTACAAGCCAGTGCTGAGGGAGTTCCTCCTCAACTAGGACATCCTCCAGAACATAGAAGAGGTTGGATAAAAGGAACCGGTGGAACCAGTAATAAGGATTAGTTCACTAGCTAGAGACAAAAGCAGGAGGGAGGAGTTAGAGAGAGGAAATGATGTAACTTCACGGGGTGCCGGTAGATGGCTATGGCCAGAGGCCGGTTGGGTTTGAGGTGTTTGTCTTCGTTGCACTTAAACAGCAAATAAACGGGGATCACGATAGGAATTTCAAATAATAATAATTATATACTTCGGTTATCGGTTCGCTAACCACAGCTCTTGGTGGTTCCGTTTACTTCTTATTCAGCAATTCTCAGGTCTGTTAATGTGTAGGCCTATAGAATTTTTTATTATTTCGTATGCACTTTTCGTTGGTGTTCTTGACCAACGTTGCCCCCCCTGGCTGGTCCTAAAAATTAAAATATATATATATATATTTTTCCCATTGGAAATTTTTTTAACAGCCCCATTCACTACATTAATTTAATTTTTTTTATTTATATACATAATTAATACTCTATGTATATATTTATTGCAAACCCCCCTCTTTCTCCCTAACAAGGGGTTTGCCCCCCCCCAACAAGAAGTCTGGCTACGCCCATGTAAATATATCTTATTGTTATTATTTATGCGATGGAAGAACAAATAGTGGATCATCTTAAGACACGATTTCCTGATTTCAAATTGGTGCAAACGGGCATTAGAGTCGTCTGTAATGAAAATCTGCTTATTTGAGTTAAAGAAAACATGTATTTTTATAAAATCTAGATTTATTAAGCAATACATTTGAAAGTCCAAAATGGCACAAAAATTACATAACAAAATAATTGCATAATTTTCGCTATCAACCAAGAAACAATATAGCCTTGAAACATAATTAAGATTACACAGGTAATATATATATATATATATATATATATATATATGCGAAGACAAGTTTTCTCGGGTTAAGTCGCGTGGGGTGCTGAGATTTACTCGACGTTTCGGCTCTCCTTTTGGAGCCATTTTCAAGAGAGAAGGAAGTTAGGAGGTAATGGTGGAGGGGGTTGTTTACGGGGTCGCAGTCTTCCTGGTCCCCAGGTCAATTTGGTGGATGACTCAGAGGCGTGGATTGGTCTCTGAGAACTGGAGGAAGGTTGGGTGTGTGTAATTGTGTTCGGTTTAGGTCGACTACGGGGCCTCAATCTGCCTACTCCCCAAGTCGGTGTATTGGTGGTGTGTATTGGTGGATGCCTCAGAGGTCTAGGTTTGTCTCTGAGGAATGGACAGTGGTTGGTTCTGTGTAATCGGGTTTGTGTTTGGATTGGGTTGACTTTGGGGCCTCAATCTGCCTACTCCCCAAGTCGGGGTGTTAGCTCTTGGTTCCCGGGGTCTCAACCTGCCTACTCCCCAGGCCGAGACTTCTCTCTTGAAAATGGCTCCAAAAGGAGAGCCGAAACGTCGAGTAAATCTCAGCACCCCACGCGACTTAACCCGAGAAAACTTGTCTTCGCATACATCCGGTCGCGGAAACCTTCAAGAACATATATATATATATATATATATATATACATAAGTTATTTTATATATAATATATATATTATTAAACATATTTTTTTTTTAATAAATACAAAATCATTATTAAAATTTGTATTTTTTTTTCTTAAAATATACTGTTCGGCAAATTGATTCTTGAAAATTTGGTGAGAGATGGATATTTTCAGTAAGAATGAAGAAAATTTGATGAAACTGAAGAATCTCCATTTTTAATTTACTCAAAGGATCAATTACTAATTATTTTTATTCAAAATCACAATCGATCTTATATTTAGTATAAAATGGGGATTCGATACAAACATTTTTTATTTATTTGAATTAAAATTGCATTGATATTTATTAAAAAAAAAAATAAATAAAATAAAAAATTAGGAGAGTTCAGATGGAATCGGACAACAGAAATGCTGTTCTTAATTATAGGGGAAAGAGAAATTAATGTGTGGCGAAACTCTTTCAAAGTACATTAAAGAAGAAAATCGTCGATGAGATAATAGAATCTTGTGATGATATATCAACAGTCAATTCTATGTATATTATCGAAAAAGCTTATTTAGCATTGTCTGATTAAAACCAAATTTTTACCAGAGATTTATAATTAAAAAATCTGGTGTGACTGGCCACGCACACAACTTTCTCTTACCTTCGGTAATCGAAAGTTGTGTTCTGTGCTTGTCACACCAGATTTTTTGTGTCGACATATATTTAGTTCCCGACAGTACGGAACATTTGAATTCAGATGTAAAATTTATAAGTATGGGAAAATATTTATATTTTGTTACCATGGCAACCATTTCTCCTATCTTCCCTATGAAATACAAGAGTAAAGTGGTCTTCAGAAGATTTCAATCGCAAAATGAGAATATACATTTTAAAGAGCATCTAAAAAAATAATTGATTTTTGAATTTAAAAAAAAATCGTTGGAGCAAATTTTGAGAAAATCGAAAAAAACTGAAAAAGTACATCAGTAAAGTACTAGTACTCTTTGGCCGATTTTGATTAAAAGCTTATTTTTCCGGTCCCGGGAGGTGTTTAACTTAAATATAAAATTTCAACCTCGTAGCTCAATTCCTTCATCCTTAAAATTGAACACACACCCACCCACCCACCCACCCACCCACAGACAGACCATGTCGCGAAAACCACTTTTTTGGATTCAGGGGACCTCAAAACGTGAAGATCCATCAAAATCTCGACATCGAATTTTTGACATGAATCCAATACTTTCTCTCTATATATATATTACATATATACATAGGTAAGAAAGTAAAAATGAGTTTTTTTCTAAAGTTTCATTGAGATTGGTAAAGAAATAAATAAAATATTGACTATTTTGTAAATTGAGTTTTAGAATTCGGGATCGCGGATGGGTAAAGAGAGCGCTCTGTGAACCGGGTCTAGGCTTGCACCTGAGATCCCAAATTCTAAAACTCAATTTACAAAATAGTCAATATTTTATTTATTTCTTTACCAATCTCAATGAAACTTTAGAAAAAAACTCATTTTTTAATTATAAATCTCTGGTAAAAATTTGGTTTTAATCAGACAATGCTAAATAAGCTTTTTCGATAATATATAGAATTGAGTGTTGCTGTCATTAAGGTCGAAAATAAGCTTAACTTTGATCGCCAATAACTCCCAAATTAGATCATATAATTAAAAGGGCTTTAGTTCTCTGGAATCAGGGGGAATTCAAGAATTAATGACAAGTATCATATATTAGATAGAGTTTTTGGTTTAATTACATCAAGGCATAAACAATCTGACTTTTGTCCATTGAATTATTTGAAAACTATGCATGCTATTGACATTTTTATTATAAATTATTAATCCGCATAAAAAGTAAAGAAAAATGATATATCATATATGGAATATTAACCTTTTTTTAATACTTCTTTTATTTCATGTTTTTTATATAGCTTATTTTTACCATTAGCAATGAAATAAAGTTTGGCTCAAGTGGTTAATTCGTCATCAAGTAATCTGTATTTTTTTCCAATCTCACGTAACCAAACGTCGCGAGTTCAAATCCAACTCCTGCACTTTTTTTTTTATTTTTGTAAAATATATAAAATGATATTTCAAATTCTAAATTGTCCCATCTCCTGAATAGGCAAATTTCCACTCCCCCTCCCTCCAAGTTGTGAGCTGCACGAGGTTTTTATTTATCATCAATATAATCAGTGAGGCGCTACGGGAGAGGGGAGCTGATATAATTGTCGGAGGCCATTTCCCCTCTCCCCCGTAGCGCCTCACTGATTAAAATGTTGGTAAATAAAAACCTCATGCAGCTCACAACTAGGTCGGTCCCCTTTGTTTTGCGCCCTCAGCCCAGTTGCGCCCGTGGCGGGCGCCTGTTTTGCCACACCCTCGTTACGGCCCTGATCTACAGAATAGCTATGTAATTTTATCATATATCGGAAATTAATAATTTATCAAATATGTACATTTTTTATATACGGACTGAAGATGGGACATTAAATTTATCCCCAAACGTTTCCAGAATCGAGAAACATAAAGGCTGAATCTGCTCTCTATTAGAATCAAATTTAATACACTCCATACACGCCGTACTTTGGTACGCGCGCCGGATCCGGCGATTTTTCACCATCCACGCGTACGAGCCAGGCTCGGCTCGCCTACAAACGAGCCAAATCACCATGTGTGTGGGCTCTCGCAAGCAGAGCCGAGCCAAAAATAAAATACTTTATCTGAGGAACGAGCCGGATCCGTGAGAGCCCACACACGTGCGGATCTGCTATCTGCTCCCGAGCCGAGCCGGACAGAAGGCCCAGACGGATCTGTCCAGGCTCGGCTCGTGAGAGCCCACACAATTCTGGATTTGGCTCGTTTGAAGGCGAGCCGAGCAGGGCTCGAGTATTAAAGTACGTCATGTATGGGGAGCTTATCTCGAGACGCCGCCAGCCAACCCTGCCGCAGCTAATTATTATATATATATAAAAGATAAGGGAAACTAAAAACAATGAAATAATCACATGAAGGTGATTTAATTAATTTTTCCGGCGCCACAGGATTGGTGACACCTAATATATAAATGTTACATATATTTATTAAAAGAAATTGCTAGACAATTAAAAAAAAAGAATTGTCCGATACTTTCCGACATCCCCTGTTTATTATGTGGAAAAAATTAATCATAAGAATAATAATAAAAATAAAGATATTAAAAAAAAAAAACAACCAGATTTGTTAGAAGGTTATTTTATTATTTTCTAAATTAAGAAACTTAAGATTTGTTTGTTATTCACTTAATTTAACATCCTCCAATCCGAAAGATCGATTGTATCAAATAAAAGTAGGGAAAAAAAGGAACGAATCCATAGAGTGGGTAGGAGAGGGGGAAATTAAACAAAACAAATTTTTCTAAATCGACTGTTATTATTTTTTTTTTTTTTGCTTTGTTAAAATTTCGTATCAAGACTAATAATAATAATAATGTATGAACATGAATAAAAGAGATTACATATAACATTGATTATAAAAAAGATTAATTTTTTTTTTTGTAAATTTCTCCTTTGCAGAAAGTGTGTGTGTGATTATTTAAGTTGTATTTTTTTTGTAGTTTTTTTGTAATTTTTTTTTTTTTTTTTTTGAACTATAATACAGAATATGACTTACAAGACATTGCTATACATATGGTTGATTCATATATATTATAGTTGCATTATAATTAAAAAAAATATATAATATATTTTGTATTGTTATTATTATTTTTTTTTTTCTAAGAAAGAAGAATTCTTTCCTGACAAGACGCGAACACAAGTTGCCGGGCGGACGGACTTAAAAAAGTCGTCGCTTCAGCATCCGTTTGACGGACTTGCACTCAGGTATCAAGAAATAATGGAATCTGGAAAAGGGGAGTTCTTTTTTGGGAAATAATTGTCCAATCCACTTTTTGTACAAAAAATATCTAGAGAATACAATGAACTTTTTATATATATATATTTTCAATTATATATATATATATATATTTACTTATTATTTATATATTAGCTAAGAAGTATAACGAAGAATTTGGGAAGAATTTTTATGACTATAAAGTCATATTTTTCGCCAGGATTAGCAGCTAAATATACGTATTTTATAAATTTTCTATTAAAAAAAAAATTTATTTATTTTTTTCAATTAAGACTTACATTTAGGTCTATTCTCTAAGCAAAAACGTTAACTTTTAACATCTCAAATGAGCGTTAATTCATTTTAACACCCCCTTGCTATTCTGTAAGCAAAAACATTTAGCCAAGAGTGTTAAAAATTAATGTCATGTCCAGGGGGTGCTTTTAATATTTTAACGCCCTATTTAATGCAGCAAAATGCCGTCTTTAACCAAAACCGAAGTGACAGCTTTGAGATAAATGCAATATGTTAACGTCGCTGTTAAAACTTGGTTTAGAGAATGCTGATGTTATTACTTTACTTTTTAACACCCATTTAATGTTAAATTTTAACGTCTGTTATTAGAGAATAGACCTGATTATTATTAGAAATAAAAGACTTTTTGGTTTTAAACGTATTTTATTATTTAGTAAGTAATATACTACAAAAAAAAAATTACAATAAAAAAAAACAACATTTCAGCCGTTTTAGCGTTTTGAGGAGGTTCACCAAAACAAAAAATATTTCCCCACTTTAAGGAGCTTGGGAGAGGTAAGGAAGTGCAGTACCATCTATTGCAATAGTATTGAGTCTAAAGCCCGGAATTTAGGCACCCTAAATGGCATATGCTCACTAAACTTTTTTTTCTGATTAAAACATTAAGATAATTTTTATTTCGATATTTCTTGAAATTTATATTTAAAAGATAAATTTGCATGGTTATTCTTTTGTTAAAAAGGGTCGTTCAGCCTGTTGTCTGCTTTGAAAAAGGTTTTTCTCAAACAGACAAGGTGCCATTTGGGCTGCCTAACTACTCTATACTATTGCAATAGATGGTACTTCAACCTTTTGCCCCCCCGAGGAGAAATCCTAGTAAACGAAATGTTGTACTTTATTATACGTATTATTTTTTTGTATTTTTATTTACTAAAAATTTCCAAAATGTTTTTTATTTCTAGATTTTTTTTCTAATCAATTTAACAGAAAATTTGTTTTTTTTTTTTGAAAATATCAAATCATCGATGATTGAATCTATTCCTAATAAATCAATCATTTGACTAATCCTAATTATCTAAAATCTATTTTGATTTCCACTTTATTTATTTATTTATTTTTTAATTCTCCCGTTTTGAATGTATTAAGAATCAATCAATACTATATATTATTATTAAAATTACTTAAATAGATAAAAATATTAATTGTGCGTTAAGAAATTCCTAAATAAATATTTAAAAAATTAATCTTTCCTATTTTTTAATATTTTCGTAATACTTAAACACATGATTTTTTATATATATAAGTTACGCCGAATTAGTGAAATTTTTTTGTCCTATTTCACGAAATAGATTTTAAATCTAAAAAAACAAACTGGAATTGAATAAATTCTAATTCGCACAAAAAGTTTGGTTTTTTTGGATTTAAAATTTTATTACTAGTACTTGATTGATAGAGATGAAAGAAAAAATTTAAATTTTCTAATCTGATTTGATTATTAACAAATTTTTTTGTTTGTTAATAAAAAAAAGGAGAGAAAATTTTAAATTTTTTTTCTTGACTGCTCTCTCTAATCATTAATATTTAAAACTACTACCTTTAATTCCCTAATTATCTATCTAAATGAAACTATCTACCACTCGTGAAATAGCAAGTAACGAGCCTATTTTACTAATTTGGCATAAAGTATATTTTTATATATCTATCTATATACCTATATATATATATATATTTATTTTTATATGAAGATTAAAATAATATTTCTATAAAAATGTAAAATAATACAGCAACTAAATTTAAATGCATTATTCTCTCTGCAAATTATTAATAAGGAGGGAAAATATTCTATCGGGTGGGACAGAAATATTTGACGATTTTTAAAAACTTTATTTTCTAAAAAAAAAAAAAAAAACAAATATTGTTTACATTTTATAATTAAATTTAGGAGAATGCACCATAAAAACAAAGAACTCAATTTAAACATAGAAAATAATATCCTCCATATTCTTACGATTAAAGCCTTTGCCACACAAACAGGTCTATTTTCTAAGCAAATACGTTAATATCTCTTTGCCTCACCATGCAAAAACTTTAACGCCAAAGAGTTAACATTTAGTCAATAGTGTTAAAAATTAATGTCATGACCAGGGAGTGACTTTAATATTTTAACGCCGTGTTTAATTTATCAAAATGGCGCCTGTAACCTAAAAAGTAAGGTTATGATTTTGACAGCTTTGAAATAAAAGTAACATGTTAACATCGCTGTTTAGAGAATGGGAATTTTTTAACGATGATATTATTTAACGTCCAATTTATAATAGAGAATTGGCCTGAGAATGCGTTATAACGCGACGTTCGGCGTTCCTATACCGTCGCGTTACGGTTGTATAAGGCAACATTACATCATACATGACAGACACACACACACACATACGGAGTTATGACTCTGCAGAACTCGACGTCAGCCATTTGGATTGTGGAAAATTACAAAAATAACAGCGCGTTTTTTCTTTTTTCAGTTTCAAGATGGGTGGTGAAACAGAGAAACTTATTGAACAAGTACGAAAGTACCTGTAGATCCTCGACATGCGGAAATATACAAAAAAAAAAAGCGATCTTCTTGTGAGCGCAGCTCTCGACACAGACGGTGGTATCCATCCTTTTTATTGATTGGTGCACCCAGCACTCCTTTTACTATATAACGCTGTGTGTGTGACATAGACATATCGCCGAACGCCGAGGAGAACGCGCGTTCTGTGTGGCAAAGGCTTAAAAGTTGCTATCGAACGTGAAATTAGAGCGCTACCTATGACAATGAAGGACATAATTTTCCATACTTAAATTGTCTTCTAAAAATCTTTTAAATATAAACATTTTTTTTTTTTTTTTAAATAGAAATATTCTTTCACTTACACAAAACCGTCAGATATTTCAGCCGCAATTTTAAGGATAAAAATTTTTAAGACTAAATTTTTTTTTATAATAAATCAGTCTTAAATAAGAGAAGGAAATCGCTACAAAATCAAAGAAAAATTAATTAAGAACCAGAATCTATTTTATTTATATAAAGGAAAGTTTACAATATTTGAAATCAATTAAATTGATAACACATTAATTATGGATATTCATTAAATGAATTCTTTCATCGATGATTTGAATATTTTTATTTATTTATTTATTTATTTTTTAAATATTTACCTATTTAGAAATTTCGAATTTAAAAATATCAAAATATGTATATTTAAATTGAAGTGTTGAGTGGGCAGCTGATTGATTTGTTTTATTTACATAAAAAATCGACAAGTTCGGATTGGAGGTCAAAAAATAAAAAAAAAAAAAGATAAATTAATTTACAATTTACAAGTAGTAAGAAATTTAAAAAAAAAAAGGAGAAAAAAAAAATAAAATAGAAAAAAAGAGAAATAATATATAATGAAAAATTTATTTTCTAGGATGAAAGTGTTAATGTGTTTGTTTTATATGTTGAGTTTTGGAGGGCGTTGGGTCACCGCAGAAGTAAGTAGAGGGTTTTACTCGTTCTTGGTGTCCTCGCCGCCCGCCGCCGCTGCTGCTGGTGCTGCTACGGCCCCCGTTGACGCCCCTGACCCTGTCGTGGCTGCAGCTGCGGCCTCTGATTTCTTGGCCGCATCGCCGTCAGCTTCTTCAGCATCCGCCGCATCTTCAGTTTGGTTGCTCGCGGGGGGTTTCTTTTCTTCTATTGTTTCCGAAGAAATTTTATCAGTTAAGGTTTTCTTTTCATTTTCCTTCTCCTAGAACAATCAAATGAGAAAAAAGATTATTTATTATTTAGGGGCTTCAGGAGGGCACGAGTGTTTAAGCCAACGCGAGACTTTTTTTATATTATTAATTACAATTTTGTGCCTAATATATATATATAAGCCTACAAGGTCTAAGGATGGTCGAATAAATTTTGTCCGAAATGTCTCCTTCGGCCTTATTATAAATATAAATAATTCATAGGCTGTGATTGAAACTAAAAAATTTAAAGGAGGCCCTACACTATCAAGCGGCTTGATCAAATGCTTGAGCAAATTGATTGTATCAAGCGTGATTGATAGTGTAGAAGCCCATTTGACGCTTGACGGTGATTGATAGAAAATTTGAATGACTCGAGCGGTTGATCAAGCGGCTTGATAGTGTAGGGCAATTTTCGTCAAGCATTGCGTCAGTCACTCTGTGGAAACCATGGCGTCAACATCCCAAACCGCGTCTCATGATCCAGAAAACTCGGAGCGGGAGTTTATTAGTTTGTTGATTGATTTATATCGCGATTGTCAGGAGTTGTGGAAAGTAAAAAGTACAGATTATTTCAATAGAAATAAAGTAGATAATCGAAACTTTCTTGGTCCATTCTCAAAAAGTTCCTGTAGTCCTCTGGTTCCGAATCACGCAGGAAATTTAGGAGATGTTCATGAGTGAAGCGGTTTCTCATTTTGTACCACTCCTTAGACCACCTTCTTTTCTTCTTTTCCTTCTTTTTCCGCTTCACGGCAACCAATGTTATGATTAGGAAGGCCAAATCTGAATTCGACACCATTGTAACGCGAAAAAGGGAAAGCACGATCGCAAAACTCACTGTTCCACTTCTCTGCTTCGACTGACAAGAGAGTTTTGATCAAAAGATTGAAGTGTTGATTGAAGCACGCTTGAAGCTTCCATCAATCGGAGGTTCAAGCATTTGATCAAGCCGCTTGATAGTGTAGGGCCTACTTAAGGCATAAATTAAATATTAATTTTTAATTCAAATGAGTAAGTCTTCAAACATTTTTATGCTATTTTTCAGACCATTTATCGGTTTCAGCCCAAGGGCGGATACAGGGGGGGATAAAGGGGGTAATTACCCCCTCCCCTCCCGAGATTTGAAAAAAAAAAAAAAAAAAAAGAGAGAGCCATATAATATAAAATTATTAAACAGTAGCTAAGACTGAAGCATGCTTAGCAAGAGGTTAGAAAGGAAATGTCTATATGTATTTTGTTAAAGCCCTACTGTTTAATAATTTTATATTATATGGCTTTTTATAACTCCAACCACTGAAGAAGTCCTACAGCAAGTGGACGAAACATTGTCTGGGGTCAAATAAAGTTTTGTTTTAAAAATCTTTTTAACTTTTAATTGAACCTCTTGGTCCGAATCCTATTAGAAATTGTAAAGAAGGTTCCTGACCTTCATCAAATTGTAATATTTATTATTATAATTATAATATGACTTGGACATAATTATCAGGTTAATTTATTTAGATTGACTCCTCCCACTATAAGTCAACGTTTCGAAGTACTAACTACTCCTTCTTCAGGATCTTATAATTAACAAAAGTCAGGGGCGTATTTATGGGGGGGGGGGGGGCGAGGGGGCCCGGGCCCCCCCCGAAATTTCCCAAACACATATACATATATAGGGATATACAGACATCAGCGCAACAAATTTTTCAGCAGGATGGACAACTTTGGTTCCGCAATAGAAAAAATGTTCCTCAAAAAATTTCGTGTGAAAAAAAGTATAGTTTCTTAAAAAAAAAATTTTCCTCAGAAAAATTTTTGAGTTCGGGCCCCCCCCCCCCCGAAAAAAATTTTTATATACGCCCCTGACAAAAGTAAACATGAGTTACATTTGATTATCAAATAAATTATTAAAGCTTAGTTTCGTGGTGTACTCATAGCTTTCCTCATTCATTCAGTCAATATAAAAATATTTTACAAATTTTTCATTCATAAATAATGTAACTTGAGTTTCAAAAAGATTTTATTTGAACTTTGCGTATTTCGACGTTATTACGTCATCTTCAGAGCTATGACACAAACTCATAGTCGTATTAACGTCGAAATACTCTTAAGCTCAAATAAAATCCTTTTGAAACTTAACCATGTGCTATTTATTTATCTATAATTAGATGATAATTTAATTACGCGGAGATCCGCAGAGATCTGTTCATATTTCTGAATAAGAGACGAGCTTGATCTCTTTTTTTTGATTAATAAATCAAAATATTTATTTAATTCTCACTCACCTCTTCTCCATTATTTTCTTCAGATTTATTATCATTAGTTTCCGGTTTGGCCTCTTTATTCTCTTCAGCTTTAGATGGAGAGCCACCATCGTTGGCATCTTCTTGATTTTTCTTTTTGTCCACATCTACATCCATTTTATTATCGGATTTTGCGGAATCACCACCATCCTCTTCAGCGGTGTGCTCTTCCGATTCTTCATCTGTACCAGCTTTTTCACTCTTTTTGGGTCGACCTCTTCTTGCTAGAAAAAAAATTTCAAATTGATTTATTAAACAAAAATTCAATATTAATTAATTCTAAAAAAATAAATACGCAAAGCAAACTTTTTTAACGATGTTTCGAAAGGGATTCCATCTTCATCAGGTCTTTTTTTAGAGTACTGTCATTATTTCGGTCGTCAAGTAAATGTTAAATATTATTATGCTATTCAGAATTCCTAACAAAACGAGGTTTGAAAAGTCTAATTAAAATGCGCATTCCATTTTTCAAAGTCTGCATTCAATCAACTGTAGCCTAGTCAAACAATCTATATATATACCTGGTAATTCGCTAATGTCAGTCTGTTTGTCACGCTCTGTTTGACCAATCTCTGTCAGGTTCCCAAAAAAATTAAATTATATGACAACTTTGGAAAAATTAAAGCATCCATCCGAACTTCATCATAAGAAAAAAAAAGAAAAAATAACTTTTCAAACGCTCAAACGCGAAACTGGCAACACGGGGAGGCCCTCTTCAGTTATTAGGTTTATTATGATGTATATAATTTTCCTTGTAAGGTGTCCTGGTGAGCCTTTGTATTCTCAAAAGTGTCCCATCATGCATTATAATGTAAATATCAATAATTAAAAAATAACATTCATTTATATGACGTCGTCAAGAATTAAAACGATAAATTTTAAATAAAAGAGATTATTTATTTCTCCACTAGCCCGTGACCCCGTGGCTCTTAGAGAAGACATTCGGTTCTCGTGCCTAAGGTCCCGGGTTCGCTTTCCGTCCCAAGCGAGAAAAATTTATTTTCTTTGAATTGACTACCAATCACTTGAAATAAATAGGGATGGGGTCTAAATAGCCTTAAATGCCGAAAAAGAAACAAATTTAAAAAAAAATTATCCACTTTTTATAAAAATTTTAATTTCAATGAGATTTCCTTTTATTGAAGTCTCCAGCATCAAAGGCAACGGGTTAAATAAAAATTCGAACATTTGTTATAAATGCAAGTAGGTAAATTTGAGATTAATTTTGGACTCATTTCTGATGAATTGGCTAGCAGGAGTTTCCCGAACCAAGAGTGGTATTTTTTCTGGCATTCTTTTTGTAATCAAAGGATGAGAAATCCATATACTCAGCAGAAGTGAGCCCTAAATTAATCTCAATTTTACATACACCAAATTTATCTACTTAGATTTTTTTTTTTTTTATTTATTTATGGTCTTTTTCCGGCATCAGAGGCCATTAGACACCGTCCCTTGATTAGTAACCAATTCAATTGAAACAAATTTTGTCGCCTGCGAAGAGATGTGAACCCTTGGCCTTTGGCACCACAAGCTAATACTCTACCCCGAAGTAGCCTAAGGGGAGGCGCGAATATTAGACACAGCGAGCAATTTTCCATATGATTTCTAAAGTTTTATAAATAAAAAAAATATTTTTATATAAATTTATATTTTTTAACAATAAAATTTTTTGTGTTTGTATTATTTTATAAAATGGGTGGGGACGTCATGCTATTAAATATTTTTAAGGGAGGCGTGAAAAAATAAAGTTTGGAAATCAGTGATTTATACTGTACAGTGAGGGTCAATATTAAGTCCCACCCATGCTTTTTCTACTTGTGATTATTTCATTGTTTTTATAAAAGAAAATGAACATCCTTATTGGAAATTTTCTAGGTTTGAACCATGAGAGTTTTCATTAAAAAATATGCAATATTTTTTTAAAAACAATGAAATAATCACAAGTAGAAAACGCATGGGTGGGATTTAATATTGTCCCTCACTGTAGATAGAAACCAATAAACTACTCGAAATGCACAGAAATATATTTATTTTTATAAATTCTCTTAGAAATTGAAGATTGCAAATCAATTGATAAATCTCGCTATAAAATGTATTATTATAAAAATTAAAATCAGAAGTAGCTTTATCAGGAATGCTAATATTTCAAAAACTAAAAAACCAGAGGAAAATTATAATATCTTATGCATTAATAAATATTATAATCTTCAATTTCGTCTAATGAAAAATCACTTGGAGACTTTAAAATATTTCTCATCCATCACCCTTTCACCGAATATTTTCTTAAAAAATAATCGATTATTTTACATAATCGATTGTTGGGTAAATAATCGATTATTTTCGCGAAATATGCATTTGAAAAGTTGGGATGGGACTAGTGATTTTTCTGGGGGAGGTGGGAAACTTATCAACAGGGGGGCGTCAATAAATATATATACATCAACAGAAAACAAAAAATCTTTTTGCCAATTTTTTATACACAATTTATTCGCCATTTCCCAAATTTCACGAAACTTCGTCTACCAAACTAGTTTAAAATAAGATTATCTCGTATACTAAAAAAAAAAAAACGTAGAGTGAAATTCGCACTTAAAAAAAGTCAAATGATTTTTGCAAGAGCAAAAATTGGAAATTTTACTAAACAAAAAAGATGAATTTTGTAGGGGAAATTTTAAGAAAAAGTTTAAAACAAGTTTGATTTTGGTCGAAACTAAAATTGAAGCCAAAATTCGGTTTCGGCTGAAAATCTTGTTTCGGTCGGATTTTAGTCTACATAGGCGCAGCGGCGTAACTAGCCTTTGAGGGCGGAGGGGCGAAGCTCAACCAGAGCGCCTTCTTTTAAGTTGTAATATAATTTTAAAGAAGCTATCAATTTACATAGTCAATCTATGGAAAGAATATGATAAAATCACCGTCCCTGCTATCTTTTGATGCCCTGGGCGCCTATGTCGGTATCGAGGGGCGCCAAAGGCTTGAGCGTCTGGGGCGGAGGGGCGGCCCCCCTTCGCCCCCACCTAGTTACGCTACTCATAGCGTATTTAGTTTCCAAGAGTACGGAACATTAGAATTCGAATTCAAGATGTAAAATTTATAAACATGAGAAAATGTTACTATGGCAACCATTTCTCCTATCTTTCCTATAAAGTACAATAGTAAAGTGTGCTTCAAAAGATTTCAAGGGCAATATATATTTTAAAGAGGATCTAAAAATGTCACACCACCAGCACGTAGGCCTACAGGGAAATATTTTCAGTTTTGGTTGGCAAGCTTCCTCACTATCTCCTGAGAAATATGAAAGCCCAGAAATTTTTCTGAAAGATATTGGCTATCGCAGAATTTCTCAAAATCAGTATCAATTTCTTCTGAATCACTTGATTCATAGCTGGTAAATTTACATTTGTACTCGAAGAAGAAATTTTTTTTAGATTGGGGCTCAATAGTTTTTTTTTAATTTAGGTCTTTTCATCGAAGGCCATTTAGACCCGGTCTCTATTTATTTCAATTCGATTGGTAAAGTTATCGGATATTTTTTTCTTTTCGATGACATTTTAATGGCACAAAAAAAGATATTTACTTGACAAAAACTTGAGAGTAACTAAATTTATTTATTAAAATAAAGAATAAAAAAAAAATCTTTCTTGAAATAAAAGCTAAAACTTAAATTACATTTTTTAAGGAAAAGGAATAATTTTAGAAATTTTTTATTTGTTTTCGGGATTGGGGGGCATCGGGGGCGGCGGGGCCCCCTGCCCCCCCGATACTCAAATACTAAAAAAAAGGCCAAATGATAAAAAAAATTCGTTTTAAATGGGAATTTGACTAAAAAATTTTCGTTTTACTAAAAAAAAAAGGTCAAATGATTTTCACGAGGGCAAAATGGAAATTTTACCAGAGAAAAAATGGTATAATCGATTATTTTTCCCATAATCGGAATAATCGATTATTTTTCCCATAATCGAACACCCCCCTACCTTCCTCATATACATTTATAAAAAATAAAAATTCTGAAAAGTTAAAATAAATAAAGAAAGAAGAAAGAAGTTGAGAGCCTTACATTTGCCTCCTCCCCCGGAGGAGCGCGACTTTCGTTCCCGTTTAGCAGGTGGGGGCGGCAAAGGCTGAATACCGCGTGTCGAAGAGCGAGTACGGCGTCTTGTCTCCACCTCAGAGTTCTCCTCTTTCTGCAAAAATAAAAAAAATAACAATAAATTTATATTATAAACAAGTGTGATAAAATTTTTATTCCCCCTCCCTCCCTCTCCGCATCTATAATATGATTCTGTCATTTATATTCAACAACTGTCAAAGAATCATCATTTTTTGTGCAGTCGCCAAGGTTGATTAATTTTTCTAAGAAAATTTGTTTACAAAATGATCAGCATTTTTTTTTTTTTTTTATTTATCCGATACAATTTATTTCGATCTGGCTTGTTTTTGATGATACCAAATAGCCATCTAGATCCTTTGAAGATAAAGAGTGTCAAAACGAAAACTCGTTTAAAACCCTAAATCAAAGTTTTTTTTTTTTTTTAATGCTCGGGGGGGTTAACATCTGGATGGTGACCTTCGGTTACCCTACCCTAAGGCTGGCAATTCTCTCCCTCCCCACAGTCAGACTAGGCAACGGGCCGGGCCGAAATTCCGAAATAAGAAAAAGATGGATTAGCCAAGAAGAAAAATCAAATCTTCTCAGTCTAAATCAGTCACATTATTTATGAATCAAAAATTTGTAAAATATTTTTATATTGACCCGACGCAGACTGATAGGCAAGTTTTTAGAAAATATATCAATTTTTAATAAAAAATAAAAAAACCTTTATATTATTTCGTTGACGTTTCGGGAACGAATCGCTCCCATCCTCAGGACCTATGGCCATCGAATATTTATTAATTTAGTTTATATATAGTTACAATTGTTATTTACAAAATATAGTCATGAAAAAAAATAAGACGAATCGCGGCCAAATATTCTTTTATTTTAAATCTCGTCCTCACGTTTGACGTTTCGACCCGAGGTCTAGGCCATCTTCAGAGCTGCATACATATACAATGAGAAAAGCATACATTAAAATTAGCACGAAACGTAATGTATGCTTTTCTCATTGTATATGTATGCAGCTCTGAAAATGGCCTAGACCTCGAGCCGAAACGTCAACCGTGAGGGCGAGATTTAAAATAAAAAATATTTGGCTGCATGCGTCTTGATTTTTTCATGACTCCATCATCATTAAGCCTACAGCCATAGACCTTTATCGATTGTACAAAAATGTAGTTATAAAACGTTTACAAAATAATTGTCGAACAATAGATGGATAGTTTACATGCATTAGTATACATTATTAAAACTATTATTCCACAATTATTTGGTAAACATTTTATAACTATTTTTTAAATACTTGTAACTTACAGTATAACTATATATTCGAATGCCATAGGTCCTGAGGATGGGAGCGATGCGTCGTTAAATATGTTTATTTAACATGAGTATATTAATTTTGCTAGTGGGCCAAACCTCCTCTGGTATTGAGGGATCGGTGACCTTTCACAGGGGACGTTTGGCTCACCAACAAAATAAATATATTCACAAAATATGTTTTTAAATTTGTTTTAAGGTCTTTTTCGGCATCTAAGGTCATTTAGACCCCATCTATATTTCAAATGATTGCTAGCCAATTCAAATGAAATAAATTTTTCTCGCTTGGGTCGGGAAGCGAACCCGGAACCTAAGGCACGAGAAGCCATGGGTCACAGGGCACATTGAACCTATAAAATTTTATTTATAAGAAATATATAATATTATTGATTTAAGTTATTATCTGTCTGAAGAGTATGTGGTTAAGGCAAAGAGGAGTTTCCAAAATGTATGCTGTGACCGCAACATACAAAAAAGTCAACAAAAGAAGGGAAAATGTTAAGAGCGAGAGAGAGGCGGGAAAAAAAATTCACCTGGGTTAAGGGTCATCAAGGTCACTTTCTCCAACTTTATTTATAAACAAATAGGAAAAACAACAAAAGATTCAAATATCATGACAATAACGATATCACTTCTCTTGTTCTCAGTTATTATATCATCGGTATGAGAATAGAGATAAAAAAAATGTTATAATTTTTTTTATCAATTTTTCTATTATCAATTTATGCCAAATCTTATTTTTTTTTGTCTTTTGGCATCAAAAGCCATTTAGACTTATTCATTATATAATCAATAAGATATTCAATAGCTGCTAGTATTTATTTAAATTATTCATCAGTTAAATAAAATATAATTTATAGCTAAATATGGGATGATAACAAATCATCAAACAAGTCACTGAAATTGATATAAAATATTTTTTGAATTTTTAACTAAATTTAAATATATTGACTGGTCTAATGAGCTGATTGAAAAAATTCCATCCTTTTTCAAACAAGGCTCTACCTAGTTAAATTTAAATAATTTGAAAGCAATTTTATCGAAAAGGAACAATTGACCATTGGAAAAATCTACCTAGGTTCCTAGGGATACGAAATAAAGGAATTAAATAGTTAACGAGATCTATTTGAGATCCCGGGCTTGAGGACATTAGCCAAACAACAAACAAACAAACAAAGTTTACAATAAAGTTATTGGAATTATAATAATTGTAACAAGTTAGACATGCTATTGTTAGAATGTAGGTTATATTAGATTATATTAGTTTATAAATTATGAATAATAAGAATATAAAATGAGGAAATAAATATGAAAGAAATGAACTCTCATAAATCAATGTAAAGTGAAAGTTTATATTATATGATAACGAACTCTAATGTTTATATTATCAAAATATTAATATATATAAATACACTTTTTTTAGAGATAAAATAAAATGAGTGAAATTTTCTCTTGGATGATAAAAAAAAGGGTTGATCTATCAAAAGTTATTGTTTGTATTAACAAGCCCGGTTGAAATTCATTTGAAAGAACGGGAATCGAACCTACGTTCTAAAGTTGGAATACTAAGTTATGAAAAAAGTGAAAACAATTTGTCAAACTCGAGCCTTAAATATTCAATAGACACATAAGAGGTAAACAAAGTAGGTTCAATTCGAATTTCCGATTGGAGTAAAAATCTTAAATTAAAAAAAAAAAATCATATTTCGAAATACGCATGATACGGATGCGAACCCTTGACCCTAGCACAAGAGGCAGAAACTGTTTCAGTGAGCCATAGCCTAAGGGCGAGAAAGTTAATTAATTTGTATCAGCTTTATCTAGTTTCTTAATCGAATTTTATTTAAATAATATTCTATGTCACTATATTCTATTAGTTCATTTCATTTAAAGTTATTGGGTATTACTTTTTGATGGCAGACAAGTTAAAAAGATTTTATTAAGGATATAGATCTATAAAAAGTACCAACAAGCAAGAAAATTTGTGAATGTTTGAAAAAACATAAAATAAATGAAATTTCCTAATCATGATTTGGGAAAAAAATTTTGGTTGCTTGAGTAAAAGAATTAGAATTGATTTCAAAGTGATTTATTATAGTGGTAAAAAAAAACAATAAAGAGAAATACAGCTATGGTTTTTTCTTGTTTATTAATCGAAACGTCAGCGTGAGGACTGAAATTAATAAAAAAGAAAAAACCATAGCTGCATTTCTCTTTATTATATTTTATCAATATAATTAGAATTGATTATTACACAGGTTATTATTCGGCAACTAACGCCATTCAGACCATCCTCGATCCCTTATTTAATAAAATTCCGCCCCATCTACAATATATACTGACGATTGTTATTTGTTCCATGAAGATGAGTAAGATATAATTTAATTATGATCGTTCACATTGTTTTTCTATATTAAACAAGGTTTGATTACCGTCTTTTGATAGGCATAGAATCAATAGAGAAGATTCTATTTCTTTTCAAAATAAAATTATAAATTGTTATTTATAAGAAGTACTTCAAAGATGTTTTCTTTTCTTTTTTTAAAAATTGTCCTTTAGCATGTTTTTGACAGTCCCAACATTTCATTATACGCCAAAAGAAAAATTGGTTTGACAACTAGAAAAAAAAATTTAATTAGAGCAGTGAAAGTAAAAAAAAAAATTTGTTATTTTATATTAATTTAGCTACCCAAAAGTGTGGTGGGTAATGTTCAAAATAATAACACAGATACAATCAATTCTCAGTCTAGAAACTTAATTATTTTTGTAAAATAATTTAGGTAGGCCTATTGTTTATATCATTGTTAAAATAAAATAAAAAATATTATTTAAAGATCTAACAATTTTAGTTAATAAAATCACTTTTATTCAAAATATTTTTTTAGGAGATAAAAAAAAAAAGGTGTGTTGTCAAATTTTTTTTTTTTTTTTTTGGTTAGGTGAATGATAATAATCTCAAGGAATTGAGGTCGTTGACTCCATTGGGGCCCAAGTTAGAATACGTGGAGGGTACAAAGGGTTGACGAAGCATCAACGAAAACGAGAACGGGACGAAGTTTCCCGCGTAAAATAAAGCAGCGGCCAGATCAATGGCAAGGAGAGGGGGTAGAGGCGACCGTCGCCTCTAAGCGCTGCCGCCGCCACCGCCGCCGATACCGCCATTGGGCGACATATACTATACATTTTACTAAGTTTGCCCAAGAAATACGCAATCAGGCCATCAACAAATAACTTTAGACGATAATAAACATATGAGCTAAACTATTAGAAACAGAATATAAATAAAATATAAAGAACATAATATGAAGTTAGATGTACAGACATGGAACATTACTATCACGTTGTGTATGCATGCGAAACACTCATCAACATATTTCACATCTAATAATGAATATTTTTTATATTTACCTTATTCGTTTGTTCAACTGCGTTATCTTTCTTCATTTCGGCGTTGTCTCCAGACATAATTTGCGTTATTTATATAGAGTAGAGCGCAATTGTACTGAAGACGAAAGAAGAACCCGCGTCAAGTGTTTACACAAAGATGGCGGTTAGCGTGGTCACGTGATATGATAATTGCGCGCTCTCTGCAGGCAATCCGATGTATTATTTTTGAATTTTAAAAATCAACGGAAATTTTTTTTTTTTTTTTTTTTAATACATCACTTTATACATGATTGGAATTTTTAAATATTGTTTACTTATATATAAAAATTAAATGGTACACTAAAAAATTTTATTTATTAAAAATTATATATTTCATCAAAACTTTTTTAAAATTTCAATAAATAAATAATGACATTTTTAATATTATTTATTAATTATTATTTAAAATTTATTTTTTCCAATTTTTTAAGATAATAATTTTGATCTTTGTGATTTTAATGTTAAACGACTTGATTATAAAATTAAGGCGGCTGTATTTAACTTTGTTGATCCCCGAAATCGCTCGCTACTCGTCTCAAGTGAGAAAAATTTATTCCAATTGTCTGGCTAGCAATCATTTGAAATAAATAGGATGGGGTCTAAATGGTGACAGATACCGAAAATGACCTTAAAAAAAAGAACTTTTGTTGGCCAGTCTTTTGTAAAGATGTTGGCAAATTTTTTGTCACGAGAATAGCGCTAAGAGGGGAAAGGGGGTCGGTCGAATGCCCTCCCGGCCGTCCCTTCCCTTCACTCAGCTCTAAAACAAAGTTATGGGCTGATATTGTACCGTACATAGATATCTTTTATTTTTTTTGGTAACTTTGTGCTGTTCCCGCACTGGAAATTAGCTGACTCAGTTACTGTTCCAGGCTAAGGAATTAATTATCTACACATATGTGAATCTATAATGCAGTTGGTGCAACTCCTGGGTGAAAGAAGGGAGCTGGAAACCAAAAAGTTTGTTAATTATTTCAAATCATCATATTTATTTATTTAAAAATAAATTTAATTTTATAAATCACTTAGCCCTCACCATGATCGAGAGGTTCCCGGGAGGGTGGGGGGCATGTGCCCCGGGCGGCAGATATCAGGGCATCATAGCAAAATAGGATAAAAATTAAAGTAGCAGGTGCGGATTTAGGCATTTGCCTCCTCTATGCAGCCGATTCTTTTGCCGCCCTAACACGCTGCTGGACTTGTGATCATGGGCGTAACTAGGGGTGCCGGGGGGCCTGACCCCCCAGAAGGCTCGTGCCCCCCCCCCCCAGAAAGCTCCTTGCCCCAAGAAAAATTGAGAAAATATGGGGCTTTCCAGGCCCACCGGAGGATAGCTGGCCCCATGCCCCCCCCCCCCAGCCAAATTCTCTAGTTACGCCCATGGTGGTCTTCAAACAATTTTGAAAGCAAAATGAGAACAGCATCAAAAAAATAATTGATTTTTGAATTTTAAGAGAAAGTAAAAATTAATATGTCAAAATAAATTTGGAAAATCGATTTTTAATCATTTTCAGAACGTTTTGAGACTAAAATTTCATTGTTTTTGCTTGAATATTTTATATATAAGTTATTCAATCAATATCAAGGCCTAAATGGGTTTATTTAATTAAAAAACAATAAATTAGGATAATTAGAAAATGAAAGAGGCAGTTAAAATTTGAAGATGTAAAAGGCAATTAATAAACCCCCATTTTATGTGGTCGTAGTTAAATAAGAAAATGTCTATAGCTTTATAATTGATTGAAAAGACCAGTTTTGCATTTTTCCTCAAATCCAACGAAAAATAAGAAAGATAGAGAGATTTTTTGAAAAGCGAATCTGCGCGTGAAGAAAAGCCTAGACGAGAGTGAAGCGAGGCTCCCTGGCTGCACTCTGGGCGCCGATCGAATTAGAAAAAACAAATTGATGCTCTCCCATCATTTGAAATAATTGCCAAATTGATTGATTTAATCTTTTTATGTTTTTATAAATTTTATTCGAAACTTTATTTAACTATAAGAATAAAAGACTGCATATTTATCTATAAAGAATTCAATCCTTTGAGAAAAAATAAAATTTCAAAATATTTTGTCTTCAATCAAAGAGATGCTTATTTCTCATAAATATATTAAATAATAAAATCCATCCCTTTAGACCTTTAGTTCAGTGCTTGTTAAACTTTTTGAGTAGCAGCCCCGTTGGGACCCTCACGGCCCCCCTATTATTTTTTTTTTTTACATTCTCTTGCCCATGTGTATTCAATTTTACGCTTGAAGGAATTGAGCTAGGAGGGTGAAATTTTATATTTAAGTTAGACACCCCCCTGAGGCGTGGAAATAAGCTTTTGAACAAAATCGGCCAAAGAATACTAGTACTTTACTGATGTAGTTTTTCAGTTTTTTTCGATTTTCTCAAAATTCGCTCAAACAATTTTTTTTTAAATTAATAAAACAATTATTTTTTTAGATGCTCTTTAAAATGTATATTCTCATTTTGCTTTGGAAATCTTATGAAGACCACTTTACTCTTGTTCTTCATAGGAAAGATAGGTGAAATGGTTGCCATGGTAACAGAATATAAATCTTTTACTTTTTATTAGATTAAATCAATTATTTAGATGACCTTGTAAAAAGTACATCAGTAATATTTTCTGAAAATTGTTTGAAGTACTCAAATCATTATGTGATGATGAAGAATTGAAAGATTTTACATCTAACTAAATATATAATTATCATTTATTTGGCAATATTCTCTGACTGCTTAATTAATTTATTTTTTCTCGTTCAATTTTTATAATTCTTACAAATGTCCAAAAAAAAAAAAATTAACTTGAAAGCTGTTAAATTATTATTTTTAAAAAGAGAAATCATTTTTCTTAGAAAAGAGGGAAGGGGGATGGGGCGCCTGGCGCGTTTTCTCCTCATCAACAATCAGAGCAGAGTGGCGGGGGAACCTGCAACCCACGACCCTCCCTCCTTTGGCCAATTTAAGAGCTCGAATTAAAACATTGGAAATGAATAAAAATTTTGATAAATCAATTGTCTATAACTCGGAAACCCCGCATCCAATTCGCATCGGATTTTTTGTAATGAGTTTAGAATTTCCTGGAGAATATTCACAGGGAACTAAAATTGAATAATTAAGAATGTATTTTTTACTTTCTCTTACCTATGTATATATGTAATATATATATAGAGAGAAAGTATTGGATTCATGTCAAAAATTCGATGTCGAGATTTTGATGGATCTTCACGTTTTGAGGTCCCCTGAATCCAAAAAAGTGGTTTTCGCGACATGGTCTGTCTGTGTGTGTGTGTGTCTGTGTGTCTGTCTGTGTGTCTGTGAACAAAATATCTCAAGAACGAAAAGAGCTAGGAGGTTGAAATTTTATATTTAAGTTAGGCACCCTCATGGGACGTGACACGAAGCTTTTGAACAAAATCGGCCCAAAAGTACTAGTACTTTACTGATGTAGTTTTTCAGTTTTTTCGATTTTCTCAAAATTTGCTCCAACGATTTTTTTTAAATTCAAAAATCAATTATTTTTTATATCTCTTAAAATGTATATTCTCATTTTGTGATTGAAATCTTCTGAAGACCACTTTACTCTTGTACTCCATAGAAAAGATAGGAGAAATGGTTGCCATGGTAACAAAATATAAATATTTTCCCATACTTATAAATTTTACATCTTGAAAATCGAATGTACCCTACTGTCGGAAACTAAATACATGTCGACACAAAAAATCTGGTATGACAAGCACAGACACAACTTTCGATTACCGAAGGTAAGAGAAAGTTGTGTGCTGTGCGCCAGTCACACCAGATTTTTCTTTAATCTAACCATCCGTTCAACTATTCAAATGATAGTAAAAAGGATCTTCGTTCTATATTCTCTGAAATTTTCCCTTTTATCTGTATATAAAATTTTCAGTTTTTACTTTCTCTTACCTCTATATATATGTTAATATATATAGAGAGAGAAAGTATTGGATTCATGTCAAAAATTCGATGTCGAGATTTTGATGGATATACACGTTTTGAGGTCCCCTGAATCCAAAAAAGTGGTTTTCGCGACATGGTCTGTCTGTGTGTCTGTCTGTCTGTGTGCTGTGTGTCTGTGAACAAAATATCTCAAGAACGAAAAGAGCTAGAAGGTTGAAATTTTATATTTAAGTTAGGCACCCCCATGGGACGTGACACGAAGCTTTTGAACAAAATTGGCCAAAGAGTACTAGTACTTTACTGATGCACTTTTTCAGTTTTTTTCGATTTTCTCAAAATTTGCTCCAACGATTTTTTTTTAAATTCAAAAATCAATTATTTTTTAGATTCTCTTTAAAATGTATATTCTTATTTTGTGATTGAAATCTTCTGAAGACCACTTTACTCTTGTACTCCATAGAAAAGATAGGAGAAATGGTTGCCATGGTAACAAAATATAAATATTTTCCCATACTTATAAATTTTACATCTTGAAAATCGAATGTACCGTACTGTCGGAAACTAAATACATGTCGACACAAAAAATCTGGTGTGACAAGCACAGAACACAACTTTCGATTACCGAAGGTAAGAGAAAGTTGTGTGCTGTGCGCCAGTCACACCAGATTTTTTTTTTTATTTCTCTTTATTAGCAATCTCCGCACTCCCAATTTTTATTAAATAAACGAATATTAAATAAATTTTAAATAAATACCTTAGGGGTTGCCCACATATTACGCAACGCGTTAGGGGAGGGAGAGGCATGGGCGTAACTGGGGGGTGCCGGGGAGGGCATGCCCCCCCCCCAGAAGGCTCGTGCCCCCCCCCCACATAAAGCTCCCTGCCTCCAGAAAAATTGAGAAAATATGGGGCTTTCCAGGCCCTCCGGAGGATAGCTGGTCCCATGCCCCCCCCCTCCCCCCCAGGGAAATTCTCTAGTTACGCCCATGCTTGTGATTACCTAGGTATAGGTATTTTCAACATAAAATACTTTTCTATTTGAAAAAAATAAATTATAGGTATGTGGATGGCGACCACGAGTTGCCCTAGCTCGGACTGGCAGTACTTCTGTTCTTTGCATGCCAGTCTCTTCTCTTCTATATTTTCAACAGGCGTCAGACCGTGCGACGGGCCGGCCTGTTCTTTTCCTTTCTGGTCGCAAAAATCCATGAAAGGCCGACCCCGCATCGAGGGATTAAGGCGAAGAAAGAAGATGATGCTGAAAAGACTTTAAAAAAAAAAAAAAACAATCCTTTCAATAATAGGATAAATATAATCAAAATAACAAAACAAAAATAAATTGAAAAAATGGCTGAAAATAAAATATCTGTTCAAAAATGGCAAAAGATATTAAAAGAAAATGACGATTTATCTATTGTATTAGATATAAGAGACGAAATTATTTCTCGAATGGAAATTATTTGTTATGAACATTATATTGAACGTCAGACTAAAAATTTTATTATTCATTGCGCTTATCTCGCTTGGTGTGATATAATCAAATTGAATTTTATTAAACGTGATTATGGAGAAGGAAATATTCCTGGAAATGTTAAATGGCAACACGATGAGGAGCCGCATCTTTCTTTAGTTGATCCCTGGTCAGAACAAACTCTTCCAATTTTAGAAAATATCCCTGAACAAGAACTTCCTCAATTACCTGTTCTTCCTGACCAAAGCATTAAACTTTCAATAGAGACTCTTCTAAGTGGAATGGAAGAGATCTCTGAAGAAGGCACCTTTTTTACATCAATTCCCACGACCAGTGATTCCGATGATTTGAGAATATCTTCAAGTTGTAAATCGGCTCCAAGTTCATATGCAAGTATATTTTCAGGAGTTGGTAGACCAAGTATAACTTGGTTAACGCAACGGAAATTAGAAATTGAACAAATGAGACGTCAAATGGACGTAACGGCTGAATGTTTAATCACTTGGCGAAAACGGAGATATCTTCCAGGAGAAGTTGTTCCCCAACAAGTGCTCTCATCGACCAGGTTGCCAACGCGTTGGGTGGATATTAAATGCACGGTGGTACCTGCTCCACCCTATCAGATGATAAAGAGGAAAAATCAATCAAAAAGACCCGTTGTTATTAGAATAAAATAAAACAAACTATTTAATTTTTTTTTTTTTTTTTTTAATTATTTCACTATAAATTCATTTTTTTTTAAATCAAGTCAATAGCCAGAATAGTTGCTTTTTGAGGTTGTGTCTGTGATGTGATTATAGTGGAGAATTGGAGATATCAGCCAAATTTTGTATGAAACAAATAAATTTTATTATTGAGGAGTCCTGGTTTGATGACATGTGCACTTGCACTATGTGTATAACTCCAAATAACTGAAGATGGCCAAATAAATTCAGGCGGAAACGTCTTATTCTGGGAGTTTTATTAAACCTAGATAATCCCAATTTGGCTGATATCTCCAATTCTCCACTATAGCCAAAATTTTTATTTATTTTGAGTTTTTTCGACTGAAATGAAAAAAATTAATTCATTTACCGATGGCTTCCAGCGGGTGTTCAACAAGACAGCCTTCCTCTTCTGGACCATCCAGAACAGATTTGAGAGACGATCGGCTTTATTACTAATTTCTTCTGGGAAACTTGATCTCTAACCATCGCCACAAACTCTATCTTCAGTTTATTGCTGCGATTTTCAACCTTTATGCTACTACAGCTCCCAAAAAAAAAGAAAAGATTTTCCTCTCAGCTCCACCTTTTATTTGAATATTTATAGTATTTACACTACTGTATTTTATAAACAATAAAAATCATTTTCTTGGAATGGAAGATTTATTGAATTTATTTTTAACCAAGGTATTATAGGTCAAGTTTTAATAATAAAAAGAGATATTTTTATTTTTATTATTTATTGCAGAACTGGCATCCATTCCAAGAAATTAATCTTAATTGCACCAATCCATTGAAAAAAATAAAAATCATTTTACAAAAAAAAAAAATCTGAAAACTAAAATTAACAGAATAATAAAAAGATTGTGGCGGTTTCAATTGTTCACGACTCCCCTTTTAGAAACCTCTGGCATATTGCAATGAGCTTGCTTAGTAAGAAATTATTTTTTTTTAAATTAGTATTTTTATTTATTTATTTATTGACTTCGCCCCTCCCTATTCAGGGTTTGGGGATTTTTACATTTAAAACTTATAGAAATTTAAAAATTTTAAATACAATCTTAAGTAGGGCCTATATGAAAATAAAAGTTTGTTCGGAAACTTTTAGCCAGGTAGTCTCTTCATCTTCTCCCATGTCTCCCAAACCTTTATTAAGTCTTCTTTGACCTTTCCCAGCAGCTGCTGATGCCAACCCTCTCTTCTCACCACCACTGTCTTCAATTCTTCTACCTTCTTTCTTGTGGCATTGTCCAGGTTTTTTTAAATTAGTATACTTGCCATATTTTTAATTGTTTTTGCACATTTCAACTCATTTTGACTAAGGATGGCCTTATTTAATTATTAAAGAATAAATGTCGCACAGATTGGAAGTTTTATTTCGATAGAGGCAATTGAAAGATGAACTGAAGGGAAAGAACTTTGTAATTAAATAAATAGAGGCTACTCTATCGGCTGACATCTTCATCTTTTACATTTTCTGATCTACCGATAATCACTTTTCGTCAAAATTTCCCCCCCATTATTGAATTTTTTTTTTTTTTTTTTTCAATTTCTATTGGAGTTTTACCATTTATTCTAATAGAATTTAGGATCCCAGGATTTTGCTAAGAGGGAGGGGACAACATATTTGATGTAAAGGAGGTGAAGTGGGGGGGGGGGGGTGCCATTTTTTGAGATTTGAGAAATGAAGTATGCACCCTGCTGCATGCGCTGAGAAAAGAAATTTGTGCCTATCGAAAATTGGAAGCATCTGAGGTGGGTTAAAAGATGTTTCATAATAAATGTTATAAGTGCCAAACGGGACTCTAATTTTGGCACTTACCCCCTTTGGTGTTTGGTTCTTGCAGGCTTTCAATTTTGAAATTGGCGGGACTTTTCGGAGGTTTCCGTTTTGCGTCGTTAGCGTCGAAGGACCCGCTGCACTCCGAGCAGGGAGCAAAGCAAAAAGCAAATCGGCCTTCCTGCTCACATCTCTCATTCTTTTATCTGTTTCCTCGAAACTCGTTTTCGAGTGAAACACAAGAAACCCGCCGTTCCGGACAAATTACAACAAAAACGTAAGTGATTTTACATTTAAAATTTAATCAATTTTCATTTAATCACATCCAAAAGAACATTATAAGCCGAGAATTGTTTTTATTGTTAACTATTTGAGTGTCATATGTCAAGAGCCATAACCACGAGGCGAAACCTCTACTTGCTTTTCTAAGGTGCTTCATTCATTAATAAACATTATTACTTTTTAATATATTATATTTCATCATTAAATATAATAATAATAATAATCAAATCTAAAAAAATAGGATAATAAAATATGGGCAAGAAATTTTTTTAAAATAATTCATAAAAATGAAATTCCTTTATTTATTATCTTTATAATGTCTTCTTATATAATTTTATTATTTTAAATTTAGATTATTATTGAAGAAAATATATTTGTGATTTGTAAATTAGCTATGTGGTTATTTTTATAAAGAAAATAATAAATAATTTACATATTCAGATTGACATGAAAAAAAAAACAATAAAATTCTTTATTTTACACTCCTTTTTTATTTAATAACTCAAATTAAACAAACTCTGTCATTATTTTCAAATAAGAGATTCATTAGTTGAACCAAGTAATTTAAATTTCTACTTTAAAATCGATAAAGTTACATATTTTTATTATTATTAATTAATTAATTCAATTTTTTTGTTCTTAGAATGCCGTCAGACGCCAAAAAGAAACAGCAACAAAAGAAAAAAGAAGCAGCAAAAGCAAGACAAACGGGCGGCGGGAAGAAACCAGCAAGTGCTGGGAATAATCAACAGGATAAAGAAAAATCGCCAAGTCCAAATGCTCAAAATCTTCTAAATGGATCATCAGCTGGAGAAAATGGAAGCAATCCCCTCAGCGCAGAAGGTTCTATAAAAAAAAAAAAATTGACACTTTTTCTTTAACTTTCTCTTAAAGGAATCAATCAAGTGTGAAAAAATTCTTTTATTAGCTTATATATAGCCTTATACATTAGTTGTTCAATTCGTAACAAAAATTTGTCCAATTTATATCTTACATTACCTCTCAATTGAGGCAACAGGAAAACAGTTTTTGTAGACTTCGTCAAAGACTCATACCGCCTTAAACTCAATTTCCAAAATCCTAAGTGTTTTAAAGGAAATTGCTGAAAGGGGAGCAAAGTAATGATAAACGCGAATATTTTCTGTGACCACACACATTTTCTCGACTTTCTTCATCTAATCTATTTCTTCACCATTCTATCACTCATTTTTGTTTTCTCATAACCCTCAAGCTTTATCTGAAGAAATTCGACCGCGATGATTTTGTGACATAAGGAATGCCCACTTGGCTTTATTCATTAGCCAAAACATTTTTTGATGAAGTGTACAAAACTGGTTTCCCGTTATGTTAAGTACTTCAATCACAGAGGAGACTATTTGCAGTAGTAGTGTAAGATGTAAAGAAAATAAGGATAATAAGATAGATTTGGAAAATAATATTCCATTTTTGAAAAAAAAAAAAAAGTATAGTTACTTACTTAAAAAAATAGGTCATATTCAACAAATTACAAATAATTTCTTTATTAAAGATGACTTTTCTTTTAAGTTTTATAATGCGGCAGCTTCTAATTCGTAACCACAGATGTTCGGTGTTTTCAAGGAATAAAATAAAGCAGATATTTATTTTATTTTTATTAATTCAAATATTGGCATATGCATTCTAATACAGTTTCGAATTACAAAAATTCATCTTCAGGGCCTAAAATTATAAAATTGTTACAGTCAACATTATTTTTACAACGCTTTTTTAAATATATATTAGTAAGTACACATAGTAAATTTTTTTTACTTTCTATATATATAGAGAGGAAAGTATTGGATTCATGTCAAAAATTCGATGTCGAGATTTTGATGGATCTTCACGTTTTGAGGTCCCCTGAATCCAAAATAGTGGTTTTCGCGACATGGTCTGTCTGTCTGTCTGGTTTCAATTTAAAGCAAGAAGGAATTGAGCTAGGAGGTTGAAATTTTATATTTAAGTTAGGCACCCACCTAGGGCGTGAAAATAAGCTTTTAATCAAAATCAATTAAAGAGTACTAGTACTTTACTTTTGTTCCCAATCTTATAAATTTTACATCTTGAAATTCGAATGTACCGTACTGTCGGAAACTAAATCTATGTCGACACAAAAAATGACAGGCACAGCACACACCAGATTTTTTTAATTTTTTATCAAAATCGACTATTATTTTATACCTTATTTGATAGAGAATCCTTATTTTCATATATATAGTATGTATATATAACCATCTGTTGAAGGCTTTTCTTAAAATAAATTCTTTAACGAAGTAAACTGTTTGAATATACAATATATATATATATATATATATATATATATATATATTTCTTTATACTAAGATATGGAGAAAAAACCGCCTGGCAGGTCACTGTGGGGAAATTGTTTTAAAGTATACTTAAATATATGTATCATATACCGCATATAAAGATATAATTTTTCCCTCAGTGACTTGCTCACCAAATGTTATCCACTCCGTATATAGAATGACTTCTCATGTCATTTTATAATTTTGAAAAACTCTCCACATTTGAATAATTCGATGCATACTTAATTTCTTCAAATTTCTTTATACGTTGGCCCACTGCACAGTGTTTTCGAGGTTAAAATTACACACTCGGCTCTGAGGGTAGTCTAGAGCTGGGGCCGAAGCCTTGACGACGGTAATTTAAATTTAAAAAAATTGACTACACAAGTCTTATTATCAGTATAAATTTATTATACTACTATGCTGCTACTAGGCTATTTCTTTTAATGATCATGCCAATAAAAAAAGCTTCCTTATTAATAATTGTATTTTCTCTTTCAGAGGCATTATGTTTGAAATTGGAGCAAGATGCCCGTTTAAATGCTGAAGCCAGAGCGTGTACTGGCTCACTTGCCGTTCATCCTCGATCACGAGATGTAAAAATTGACAATTTGTCCATTTCATTTCATGGACATGAACTTTTGCAAGATACAATGCTTGAATTGAATTGTGGTCGTCGTTATGGTTTACTAGGTCTTAATGGAAGTGGTAAGTCCATAAATATTTTAATAATAATATACGGTTCTTTTAAGATTAACATTTTTTATAATCACTTCTATTCATTTTAGGAAAATCTACTCTTCTTGCGGTTTTGGGTAATCGCGAAGTTCCTATCCCGGATCATATTGATATTTTTCATTTATCACGAGAAATGCCAGCATCGGATAAAACAGCTCTTCAATGTGTTATGGAAGTTGATGAAGAACGAGTTCGTCTGGAAAAACTTGCAGAAATACTTGTGCAATGTGAAGACGATGGTAATTAATTTCATATAAAATTTATTGTTGACCCCGTCACCACTTGTTAGCTCGAAATTGTAGCCAGGAAAAGATAAAAATTGGTAGATTGTATCGCGGACACAAATCTTGGTATTAGAAGTTTTTTATATAGCTGGTTAATTGATGTAGTAGGAGGAGAATAAAAAGAGAGAGCAGCTAATTATATTTTCTTTTATTATACCCTCAGTGCTGACGTTTCGGTCCTGTTTAGGGCCATCCTCAGAGCTATCAATACAGAACAATACATAATGGTCTTAGGAAAATGCATACAAATTTATACCAATTAAATTAATCATTAGGGTTGTCATCATTAATTTCAATTTTTTTACAACATTTCACCTAACAGGTCCATATAATAATAATTCAACTGTGGCTCTCTACGCGTGATCTCTTAAAAAGATAGTTGCATTCATTTACTAATAAAGTGGAGGGGGAAAGAGTCCGGTGGCTAGCCGTGGAGGTATCTCTCCCTTCTCCTCATTCATAAACCAAACTCGTTTGGAATAGTCACAAAAAAAAAAAAATTTACTCGCAGACTTTACCATTGTAAAACATCTCACCTACTACTCATATATACAAAAAATATACATATGTTAGGTGTATATAAAATCGGCCAACAGTTTAATATATAGGTGAAATGTTGAAATTGAAATTAATGATGACAAGTTTTATTAGTGTAGGTCGAGGGTCCGGTGGCCTGGTGCAATGGACAGCACGCCTATGCCCCGGAAAGGCCTGGGTTTGATTCCCGAGGGCCATGGGATGTTTGGCCTCGCCAATAAATAACACTCACAGCTTTGTTAGATATATAACATTTAAATGTAGAATTTAGGAAGTTGCAAGAGACAATTGATTAACAAACATATGTCGGAAGTTTACTTCTTATTTAAGCCTGATCTTCTAGCAGGTATTATAAAAAATTAAAAATAATTTTCTATTTTCAGGATTTTTATTGATAGATGACTGGTGCCCACAATAAACTACCAGTTTCGGTCTACCAAGAGACCATCATCAGATCCTGCAACAATAATTTATAACATTAGCTATTACAAGTCAAATAATTTTTACATGAAAGTTTTTATATATATATATATACATTTATATTTTTACAATGGTAGAAAAAACTTTATTCTCTAAATAAAGTAGAAACATAAATTGTCTGTTTCTACTTTATTATTATTGTAAGAATATATATAAAAAATTTTCATGTAAAAATTATTTGACTTGTAATAGCTGATGTTATAAATTATTGTTGCAGATCTGATGATGGTCTCTTGGTAGACCGAAACTGGTAGTTTATTGTGCGCACCAGTCATCTATCAATAAAAATCCTGAAAATAGAAAATTGTTTTTAATTTTTTATAATACCTGCTAGAAGATCAGGCTTAAATAAGAAGTAAACTTCCGACATATATTTGTTATAACATTTAATTTCCAAGAAAAATATTTTTATCACCCCCGCCCCCACCCCCCTGTTTCCGCCCTTCATCAAGATGGATCTTAAATTAAAACGGCTCTGGTGATTGGAATCGCATCCAGTGTTTTTTTATTGGCTGCCCCTGCCCACTATTATCCATCTATACACCTCACAGCCACCACTCTCAACAGAACTACTAACAAATATTTTATAAGATTTTAAAAGGACTAAACGCTCAATTTTTTATAAGTGCCCCCCCCCCCCCCTCCCGTAAGAACTGTTTCATTTTGAAGTATTTTCTACATAACATTTCACCGTTTAAATTTAATCATTATTTTTTTAGAATCTCAAGAGCAATTAATGGACGTATATGAACGTTTGGATGACATGTCAGCTGATACGGCCGAAACGCGAGCTGCATGGATCCTCCACGGTTTAGGTTTTACTAAGGAGATGCAACATAAGAAAACAAAGGACTTCAGCGGAGGCTGGCGAATGCGAATTGCTCTTGCCCGTGCTCTCTATGTCACTCCGCATCTCTTGCTTCTCGATGAGCCTACCAATCATCTAGATTTAGACGCCTGTGTCTGGCTTGAAGAGGAATTGAAAACGTAATTACTTAGCATTATGCTTGGCTACATTTTATAAATAAAAAAAAAACAAAATTTATTCACACTGACTATATCTTTTGATCTGATAAAATAATTTCACTCGACATTCAGTCTCGTTTAACAGAATATTTGATACCATGGATAAGAATAAAGTAAATTTTTATTCATGTTAAGGTGCGCGTCTCGGGGTGCTAATTTTGGGAGATTGCGGTCACAATTTTGAAGCTATCGACCTCAAATTTTTTTTTAAAATAAAAGTATTTAAAATATCTACAACTTATAGAAGCCCTTTTTTTTGATTTTCGGAAAAATAAAATTTTTTTTTAGATTAATCGCATTAAATAAAAGATATTTTTTAAAAATTCGCTCTATATCTTATAGATAATTAAATTAGTAATCCTTGTATTAAAAAATAATTAATTTTTTACCCTTAATTAATTAGCTGGAATCTTTAAAATTAAATGGAATAAATCCCTTGTATTCCTATGGGAAAAACTAACGCCATCTCTTGCCGTCTCGAGTAACTCGGTAGACAATCGTGTCCTAACGGCTTTTCGAGACGCGCACCTTAAGTTAGAATATCTCTTGGACACACCTTTTTGTCCCAATAATTAATCACAATATCTTTTAATTTTTTTCAGTTATAAACGAATTTTGGTAATAATTTCTCACTCTCAAGATTTCCTAAATGGAGTTTGCACTAATATAGTTCATTTAGATAAGAGACGGCTTAAGTACTACACAGTAAGTATTCATTCTTCAATTAACAAATCTTATCTTAAAGTAAACGAAACCAAGTATGCTGGGACGATTGTATTAAGGTTATGGAGAAGAAAAAAACCAGCGAATGCTTTCCACGTTAAAACAATTTATTTGCAGATATTTCGGTATGCCTAACGCAAATCATCCTCAGTGCATCAAATTATACGATTTAGGAGCGTTTTATAAACTTATAAAATGTATGAGACACCATTCTATATAATGGATGGGACAACATCTGATGAAGCGAGTCACTGAGAGAAAAATACCATCTGTATACATATGATACAATTGTATTTGTGTATGTTTTAAAACAATTTCTCAGAGTGACCCGCCAGGCGCGTATACTTTCTAATACTTTCCAATACTCCTACACCTATACAGTATTAGAAAGTACACGCGCCTGGCGGGTCACTCTGAGAAATTGTTTTAAAACATACACAAATACAATTGTATCATAAGAATCTATTTTTGAGGAAGTTTACTCGCCGTTCCTTTTGATGGGTAAGGTTAGATTTAATTAAAAACAAAATGTTTAAATGGAGGGATTTAATTGCGACTGTTTTTCTGCAGAATTTCACAGTTTCGGAGATAAATACTCCATCTTCAGGCTGAAACAACATATATCCATCATCACAATTTTGTTCACAAATAATGTCAATCTTTTATAATTTAATTATAGCGTTATAATTTGTCTAAATTTAAATAAAATTTTTAATAAATAAAGAGATTTTTCTTTTTTTATTTTCATCTTATAACTAAATGAATATTAGATTTAATTTTATTGTAATAAAATTTATATATATACATACACTTAAGTAAAAATTTTTAATCAACCACATACCTATAATATTCCAAGATCCGTTTTTTATGATAAATGGAAATGTTTGAATTTCCTCAATGTATGTGGTTGATTAAAAATTTTTACTTAAGTGTATGTATATATATTATTACAATAAAATTAAATCTAATATTCATTTATTATAAGATGTGAAAAATAACAAAAAAGAAAAATCTCTTTATTTATTAAAAATTTTATTTAAATTTAGACAAATTATAACGCTATAATTAAATTATAAAAGATTGACATTATTTGTGAACAAAATTGTGATGATGGATGTATGTTGTTTCAGCCTGAAGATGGAGTATTTATCTCCGAAACTGTGAAATTCTGCAGAAAAACAGTCGCAATTAAATCTCACCATTTAAACATTTTGTTTTTAATTAAATCTAACCTTATCCATCAAAAGGAACGGCGAGTAAACTTCCTCAAAAATAGATTCTTAAAAAAACTCGTACAATCCAGTTATTTTCAAATTGTATCATATGTATATAGATGCTATTTTTCTCATTTTGCTTCATCAGATGTTGTCCCATCCATATATAGAATGGCTTCTCATGCATTTTATGAGTTTATAAAACGCTCCACAATCGTATAATTTGATGCACTGAGGATGGTTTGCGTTAGGCATACCGAAATATCTGCAAATAAATTGTTTTAACGTGGAAAGCATTCGCTGGTTTTTTCTTCTCCATGACCTTAAATCTTATCTTATTTTATTTTATACTATTAAACGAGCAATGTACGTTTGTTTGTTTATATGTAAGCATATCAGTTCTCGAAAACGGCTCTAACGATTTTTTTCAAATTTTGAATATATACTATTTGCGGTCCCAATGTGAAATTGTGCTAGGACTCGTGTTTGGGAAGATTCGGGTACTAGTACTTTACTGATGTACTTTTTTAGTTTTTTCCAAATATTATAAAAAAAAAATAAAACGATCGAGCTCCGGCTCGTGGAACTTTATTATTAATGCGATATTATTTTATTATTTTAAATAATAATTAAATGAAATTTTATTTTAAAGGGAAATTATGATGCCTTTGTTCGGACACGATTGGAACTTCTTGAAAATCAAATGAAGCAGTATAATTGGGAGCAAGATCAGATAGCGCATATGAAGGTAAGTGAAATAAAAAAAATATCTAATCAAATTATCTAATTTCTAATTATTTGGTCTGAGTTAGTCGATTTGCAACAAAGAGTATATATATAAATTTTCTATAAATAAATACATATCAATGAGTTTTTGCTGGTCAGGTAGGCAGGTAGGCATTAGTCTCAAAAATTCGATTTTTCTTTTTTACTTCAATACAGCATTTTTTTTTATTTTTTATAGATTTTTTTTTTATGTATGAATTGATACTGGTTGCAGAAAAAGTGATTTCGGGAAAAATAAAACAGCAAAAGTTTGTAGATACGACCTTATTCTATATTTTTGCAAATATTTTGGTCGGCATTATAGTCTGTTGTCGGTCCTTGCAGTTATCCGATTAAAAAGATTATTTTATCTTCTAATTTACTAATATATTTAATATAATCTTCTTCTCGACTGATTAATACAGTTTCTAAAATATTACAATTCATAACAATAATAATAATAATAATAATAATTTTTTTTTTATTTAAGAATT
This sequence comes from Euborellia annulipes, assembly GCA_023213315.1. Lineage (NCBI taxonomy): Eukaryota > Metazoa > Arthropoda > Insecta > Dermaptera > Anisolabididae > Euborellia > Euborellia annulipes. The sequence goes on along the minus strand of JAKCPI010025896.1, from coordinate 15,822 downwards.
ACATCGCTCGGTTTGGACACGGCTCTGCTAAATTGGCCCGTCAAGCACAATCTAAGGAAAAAACTCTGGCAAAAATGGTAGCTCAAGGATTAACAGAGAAAGTGATGAATGACAAGACCGTCCATTTCTATTTCCCCTCCTGTGGGACAATTCCACCCCCGTAATTATGGTGCAAAATGTTAGTTTTCGATATAGTGATACCACGCCCTGGATTTATAAGAATCTGGAATTTGGAATTGATCTCGATACCCGAATCGCTCTCGTAGGTCCTAATGGTGCTGGAAAAAGTACTTTACTCAAATTACTATATGGAGAGGTAAGAGAACAAGTCTTGATTATGTTGATTCGATCATTTAAAAAATTTATTTTTACTTGGACCCTGTTATGCATTAGTGTGTCAAGCGCCAAAAAAAAATTAAAAATTGAGTTAAGCACGGAATATTGTTTCAAATGCTTTAATTTATGAAATATGTCATAAAAAAATTTATATTTAATGTTACTTGCACAATTGACAAAAAAAATTATATATAATCCAATGAAAACAAAAAACTTTATTGTTGATTTTCTTAAAACTCGGTAGCTGGCGCTTGATACACTAATGCGTAACAGGGTTCATTTATATTCACGACTTTTCAGTTCCCAACCTTTTGAAGTTCACGGCACCCTTGGGAATAACATTAAACTCTAGAATCCAGGAGATGTGGGAATATATTAATATATATACACAGGAAGTTTATTTCCTATTGCAGGTGTTAGGCAATTAATTCAATAAAGATGACTATTTTTTTGGTGAAAATTTTTATTCCGACGACCAGCTAGCGCTAACCTTCTGGTTTCGGCCACAGAGGGCCATCGTCAGACAATTTTTTACAATCAACAGGTTAATCAAAGTGGAAACAATAATGTTATACATAATACTATTGTTTCCACTTTGACTAATCTGTTGATTGTAAAAAATTGTTTCACAGGCCTGACGATGGCCCTCTGTGGCCAAAACCAGAAGGTTAGCGCTAGCTGGTCGTCGGAATAAAAATTTTCACCAAAAAAATAAAGTCATCTTTATTGAATTAATTGCCTAACACATACAATAGGAAATAAACTTCCTGTGTATATATATTAAACTCTAGGGTTGAAGTTCGCCATAACATAATATAGTACACTTAATACTTCATTAATTTTGTTAGCTTAAGTATAGGGTAATTTTTTTTGGTTTATTGCCGGGGCACATCGGTTGGGAACCAATGAAATAAAACATCATTTATTTATTTAGTTTGTTTACACTCCATTGGAGCTAATGTGTTTTAAGACCTGATTTGACTTTTTTATAGTTTTTCGTATAAACTCTATTTTAAATATTGAATCAGCTTGAGAAAATATAAAAAAAAAAAATTAAATCTTTTTTGTTTTTACAGCTTATTCCCACAGAAGGTATGATTCGTAAAAATTCGCATTTACGTTTTGCTCGCTATCATCAGCATCTGCATGAATTGTTGGACCTGGATATGAGTCCACTAGAATATATGATGCGTTCCTTTCCTGAAGTTAAAGAAAAAGAAGAAATGCGTAAAATTATTGGCCGATATGGTCTTACAGGAAGACAACAGGTTAATTATCATTCTTTCTCTAATTGTACCTGAAGATTGCCACTGAATTAGGGATGGAAAAGGCGCTCGAAAAATCGATTTTCGTCGACTTGATATTTTTCGATTCTCGGAATCGATAAATCATTTCTGGAAGTTAACTTTTCGACTATCTAGAGTTTTTAAAAACTCTATAACTCGTGTTTAAGAGATACTCAGTAAATATTAAATATATTTGAGTAGTGAGGATATTCGAGGCAGCCAAAAGCAATAAAGAAAGAAAGTATATCTATCTTTAGCTTTATTTCATACGTTTGTCGACGTTTCAGCCGATATTCCGGCCTTCATCAGGACCTTAAAAATTATAAAATACACGTAAGATTACAATTATAGTTCATCACGCTACATTAAAAAAAAAAAAATGTAGCGTGATGAACTATAATTGTAATCTTGTGTGTATTTTATAATTTTTAAGGTCCTGATGAAGGCCGGAATAATTGGCCGAAACGTCGACAAACGTATGAAATAAAGCTAAAGATAGATATAATTTTCTTTATTGCCTTTGGCTGCCTCGGATATCCTCACTACTCATTATACATTCAGCCACTCCTGAAATTAATCATTAAATATATTTATTTATTTATAATATAATTATAAGATTTATTATCCAGAAATTGCACGTGATATGGCACGGGACATTAAAAAAAAATATGCAAGTTGAATATCAAAATAAAACATTAAAATATTGAATTAAGAATACCACATATCTAAAGCGTGTTGATTGGTGTGTTATAGTGGCGGATCCAGAGGAGTTTCTGGGGGGGGGGTAATCTGGTGTGACTGGTCGCACAGCACACAATTTTTTCTTATTTTCGGTAATTTATAGGTGCATTCTGTAGTTGTTTACCAGAATATATATACAAATCAGATATTTAAGTATTAGTTTTTAAAATTTTATATTAAAAATACAATTTTTTCCAAAAAAAAATAAATATTTTTCTCAAATCTCGGGGGGGGGGGGGGGTAAAGGGGCAATTACCCCCCCCTGTATCCGCCCTTGGTGTGTTATGTGTAGGTTTTAAAAGAAAGAATAAAGTCAATCAATGAAAACATTACAAACTATATTACCATCGGACACCAAGTATTGTAAGAAAAAAGTCGAAGTCGTCCAGCGAGAATCGATTTTAATCGACTTGAAAGTAGTTTCAACTCGATTCTAAAAAGTCGATTATTTCCAGTAAAGTAAATTAAAGTCAGAGTAGACTTTTCCATCCCTACACTGAATTAGTGCCCAAAAAGTTGTTAAACCAGTAGTTGAACAAATACTAAAAAAAAATTTTTTTATTATTCATAATCTGAAATATTTACAAGAGTATCAATGTTTATGATGACACCAAATAAAAACCTATTCATATTTGTTTATATTTAAATTATTTCCTCACAGGTGTGTCCAATTCGTCAGTTAAGTGATGGCCAAAGATGTCGTGTTGTTTTTGCTTATCTTGCTTGGCAAGCACCTCATTTACTCTTGCTTGATGAACCTACTAACCATCTCGATATGGAAACTATTGATGCCCTTGCTGATGCAATCAATGAATTCGAAGGCGGCATGGTATTAGTGAGTCACGATTTCAGACTCATCAGTCAGGTGAGCGCTGCAACAAATTGAGTTGTTAAATATTATTTCTATATAGATTATTTTATTAAAACTTAAATTTTTTTTTTAGGTCGCAGAAGAAATTTGGGTTTGCGAAAATGGTGCCGTAACAAAATGGCAAGGCGGAATTCAAACATATAAAGAACATCTTAAATCAAAAATATTAAAAGATAAAGATGTCTCAACACGTAAAAAATAATAAGATATTTTTTAGGCATTGAAAATAACAGACATATAAGAAAATCGTTTTAAATCTAGAATCTATTCTGATTCTGGAAATATCAAAATATTTGTTAAATCTTTTCTTATTCTGTTTTATCGAAACAAAAAAAAACCAACTTACTTTTAGAATGATTAATAATTTAATATTTATTTTATTGCACTCAATTTTCTAAAATTAAATATGTTTGAACCGCTTAAAATAATTTTATATTCTCTTATCCTTCCTTAAATATATATACGTATATTTGATCAATTAGGAAACTCAAAGTATTCCCTCCATTCCTTCCAAAAACGAAAATTTTATTTTGACCTACCTAGAAATATGTGTTTTATAAATCTTAAAATTTAATGAAATAAATTGCATTCTATATCTTATTCATTAAAATGTATTTTATTCTAATTCTTTCCTCTTTCAAAGTTGTTTTAACTCAAATTTTTTTAATTTGCATTCACCTTTTGTCAAATTTTTTTTCCTTTATCGTGTAATAATTGGTTACTCTTAACAAGTTCAAATAGATGTAGTAGAGGTGAGAAAATAATAATTTCCGAAGCTTATTTATGGTCTTGCTACCAATGATTCTCTAGCCTTATTCATTACATTTTTTTTTTTAAATACTCACACTTTTTTCTTATTCACACTCACATTCACACAGTCTTTTCGGCAACTTAAGACTTTTAACGATACTCGTATGTTTAAATATATCTATTGGGGGTCCAGGCATTCTTATTTAAGCCATTTGGTATCTAAATGGCTTAAATAAAATCATCGAACTGCCTGGGGTCCGAACCCGCGAAGTTCGGTATAGTTGGGATGCACGTATTCAATAAAATAAATCTTCTCTCCTCGCTTTGTCCCGCGATGCGGCGGACTTAACTCTTTCCCTCCAACCCTATCATACGTTTTTAGGACCGGAAGAAATAGGACAGGCCGCACTGCCTGACGCCTGTTGAAAAGAGGAAGGAAGAGACAGACATTTAAAGAACTGAAAGACTGGCTATCCCAGCTCTGTCAGCTTGTGGTCGCCATCGATGTGGACCCCTGAGCAAATTCAATAAAATAAATAACATATATTAATCACAATATTATTATTAATTTGTACCTTGAGAAAGATAATGAATGAGGTCAATAAATCGGACGCTCATCCCCCATAATTTCCTATTATGAGGATCTTTTTTTCCCAAAAGTTTTCGATTCTATTATTAAATTCAATAAACAGAAAAATTAGGAAAGGAGGGGGGGGGGGGCAGGTGCAGTGGTGTCAGTGGAGCTCTTGCCCCCCTCCCCCCCGTAGCACCTTCACTGGAGGCCTAACTACCAAGATCACCAAGAACGGAGGAAATTCTGGTAGGTGGCCTTGATAAACCAGCAGAAGAAAAAAAGGCAGAAATCAGCGAATTAGTAGTTTTTTTTTAAACCCATTCACACACTCATATACACAGTCTTTTCGGCAACTAGGCCATTTAAAGGCAAAAAATTAATTATTCTTTAACACATTGATTACTAATTTAATCTCTATATAATAAGATTTAATAGGCCGATTTTTTTTTTTAATATCTTTTATTTAATGTGATTAATCTAAATTTTTTTTTTTTTATTTCGAAAATCTAACAAAGGACTTCTATACGTGGCAAATATTTTAAATAGATTTAATTTAAAAAAAAAAAAAAAAAAAAAAAAAAAAAAAAAAAAAAAATTGAGGTCGATAGCTTCAAAAATGTCCCTGGCTGGAACCTCTCACAAGCAGTATTTTAATAAAAAAAATCTACAAAAATATTTATTTATTTATAACTAAATAAATATTATTTTTCTTATTTTATTTATATATATATATAATAAATAAATAAATATCATTTTTTACTTAATTTACCTCTAATAGTGATTTTTCTTTTAAAACTTAAAATTGGTAGCTCTTCTTCACTAACTTCCATATTTAAAATCACAGAGTTCTAAAAAATTTTTGCTTAAAAGAAAAAGCCAATAGGTTAATATTAATAAAAATGAAAGCAGATATTAATTCTAGTCCAAATTTTATTGAGAAATTCACACAGCAAGTTCATCAAGTGGAGTTTTCACCATTTGAATGGTCACAAAATTTAATATGCATTGCACTAAATGAAAATATCAAAGTTGGATCCGTCAAATTTCCAGTAAGTTATTTCATAAATCATCATTTAAAAAGGATTTAGCTATACTTTAATTAATTTTTTTTATTTAAATAGGAAGACCAAGAGATAGAAAGCCAAGAGGAATTTGTTTTTGAGCCTCTTCGACAGTTCGAGCACCGAATTCGATCTCACGGCCTCACCTGGTCCCCTGACTCAACTCTTTCTGAACTCCCGAAAAACGTGACTTTCGCCTCGGCTGGTTCAGATTTTTCGATTTATGTTTTCTATAGTGATCTCACGACAACAGATGCCATCCAAGTAATTTGAGAAGTTTTCATTTTATTAAAACTTAATAAGAAACCTACATAAAATTATAATTCTAAATAAGGAATTAGCAGCAGTGATAATTTATAAACGAGAGATTTTGTTTTCTTCTAACTTATCAAGCTCCCTGGAGTGGTTTCAAGAGTACCCCCCATCAGATCACAGATATTCGGAAGTTGTAAGTTTAAGCAGTTTTTAGGTGTTAGGCCTAGTTTAGATTGGGCACATGTATCAGAATCTGTATGAGATACTTGTTTATTTGACAAATCGGGATACAAATCACAAACTACTGCTCTGACATATGCTATGCTCATACATGTTACTTTGCTTGTCGCTCATACAATTTGTATATGGACCACAGAGTATATATATAAATGGACTTTTTGACAAACCCCGGCACTTTTAACTTGTTTTCCTTATTGAAAACGCTTAGCTTATTTTATTAACATGTCGCAGACAAAAGAAAAAACGACATTAAAAATTCAAATAAGACAACACAAGATTTTTTGTTTCAATAATTTATTTATTAATATAAACACTTGATACGTATTTCGACACAAGATGTGTAATCCTCAGAAGTGAATTACATTATTCATACAAATCATATTCATACATTATCCTTGTGTCGAAATATGTATCATCGTGTTTATATTAATAAATAAATTATTGAAACAAAAAAACCTTGTGATAAGACAGTTGAGTGTATGAGATGTAAAAATAAAACAGTGTAAAGATACAAAAGTGCAAGGCGATATATTTACAGAAATTGGACAAAGTTTAAACTGCAACAGGAAAGATAGGCCAAAGAAAAATTTAGTAAAAAGTCAGGTGTGGGCTCTGAAGATATGTATATTTTTTTTTTTTTTTTTTTTAAAACATTCACACTTTTTTCTCATTCACACTCACATTCACACACACATTCATACAGTCTTTTCGGCAACTTAGGCCATATAAGACTTTGACGATAACCGTTGTAGAGAATATATCTATTGTGGGGTCAGGCATTTCTATTTAAGCCATCAGGTATCCAAATGGCTTAAATAAAATCATCGGACTGCCTGGGTCCGAACCCGCGACGTTTGGTATAGGAGGTAGGCGTGCTACCTACTACGACAAACCCGGGGGCAAGATATGTATATATACTGTATTATATAGCAAACTGGTATGCTTAAAAGTTGATTGTTTTTGTAGGAACATAATAAAGGCAATTTGTATCCTTTTTTCTTTATATGTGTCACGTTTTGTACAAGATATTCAAAGTCATTAAGTCCCATACGCACATAATTTTTAAAACAAGTGCCGCGTTTCACGTTAATACATTCTCTGCATAACATGTTGCAGGCTCATTGATTCTCTCTGTATTTTAGAAATGTTCGTTGCCACCATATACGCTGTCGTTTGTTTTTATTTCTAAATAATTATATAGCAAGCACTTAATTAGAGAAAATCATTCTCCATTTAGTGAGACATAATTACTATACTTTGCTTTTGTCAAAATAAACTAACTCTTTCTCATACATACAAGTCACATTGTCTATATACATTTCCTGATCCAAGTATATGGATTAATCTAGATACAAATTCTGATACATGTCCCCAATCTACAACTAGGCCTTAGGCCAGATAAAAAGTTTTGTGGCGGGAGGGGTTTTTTTTTTTTTTTTTGTTGTTTTTTTTTTTAAAATAAAAAATTTTTTAGACCCCCCAAATTTGAATTTATAATATTCGCGCCTCCCCTTAGATTAGTCCGTGCCTCCCTAGGGAGGTTGGAAAACGCTGCCTTAGGTTAATCACCTCCTCACTTTGCATTTTTTATAGGCCCCATGAAATAATTTCATATTTTATATATTTTCTCATTTATATTTCAGGAAATATCAGGCCACAAGGATTATATCAATTCTTTAGCATTCGACAAGTCTGGTGAATGTATAGTTTCGACTGGCGATGACCACACCTGTCGGATTTGGTGGCGAGATCGCTTTCAAGAATGGGATGATGTTGATAAGCGAATTGTTTTTGATCTTTCATCACCAGGTATTTAATTTTTCAAACACTTTTGAACTTGAAGGGACCAAATTAGAAGGGGAGATGTTGACATATCAATAGTCCTAAATAGAATACTTTCATAATTTATGCTCTAAAATAATAAAAACCCCTAGGAATGAGCGTCTGCTGGCACAAAGATGAGCCTGGAAAACTTCTCGTCGCCGAATTGTCTGGCCTTATTCAATTATATAACGTTCATGCTCAACATGCGATACTTTCTTTGGACACCGGCAATTGTTCGCCATTAATATCTGCTGATTGGGCTCCAAACAACGGTGTCATGATTGCAGCAGTGGCGGGGCCTGATTTACTCGTGTGGAATTGTACAAAACCAAGGTATATTAATTAATATGAGGTTTATTATTAATTCTTGAAAATCTCTTTTATTATCATCATTTTATTTTAGCCGACCTAAAGAAGTGAGAACTCTGCATTCAGGAGGCGGTAATATTGTTAGATTCTGTCCAAATTCAGATAACCATATAGCCACTTTGGGACAGCCTGAACATCAGCTGATAATCACAAGCACCCGACAACAAAAACCTCTTCTTATGATTAACCATCAGGTAACTAATAACTTTCATCTTGATCATTTTAATTAACACCGCCACCGGATCCTCGACCAACACCAATAAATACTCATATTCCCTATAACTTATATCCAGTTTCCATTTCTCTAACATGAGAATTGATATGACTTGTTATAACACCATGGCAACAAACAGCTTGGTCTGCTCTCACACTCTACTGATAGGCTGATCGCACACCAATTGAGCAAAACGTTTTGTCCTGAGTCCAAAAAAGTGGTTTTTGCAACATGGTCTGTCTGTGTGTGTGTGTCTATCTGTGAACAAAATATTACAAGAACAAAAAAGCTAGTTAGCTGAAATTTTATATTTTAGTTAGGCATCCTCCTGGGACGTGACACGAACCTTTTGAGCAAAATCGGCCAAAAATACTAGCACTTTATTGATGCACTTTTTCAGTTTTTTTTTTCGATTTTCTCAAAATTCGTATAAATTCATATATATAGAAGATATGAGTAGGATGGCAGCCAGGAAAGATCTCAGACAAAAATTTAATCAATTTTTATCTAATTTTATTACGATTGCCGACGATTCGGACGCAAATCGCGCCCTTCCTCAGGACAATCGATAGTTAATGAAATACAGATGGACGTATTTTTTTTAATTAACTTTTACTCATTTCATTTAATGCGAAAGGCGTCAATGAATGACATCAAATATATACAGTACAAAACAATGCATCTCACACCCGTGAATTGTGTTTTTATATTGTTAATTAAAAAAATACGTCCATCTGAAGTTCATTAACTATCGATTGTCCTGAGGAAGGGCGCGATTTGCGTCCGAAACGTCGGGAATCGTAAATAAAATTAGTTAAAAATTAAATTTTTGTCTGATTTCTTTCCTGGCTGCCATCCTACTCATATCTTCTAATAGTTCAGTCATCATCTCAATATCATATATGGACCCTGTTATGCAAAGGTGTGTCAAAGACCAAACATCGAGTTTTGAGAAAATCAACAATAAAGTTTTTTGTTTACATTGGATTATATATAATTTTTCTTGTCAATTGTCCAAGTAACCATGGGCGTACCCAGGATCAAATCTAGGGGGGGGGGCATGGTCAGATCATGGTCGTCCATGGGGGGCAGATCATGGTCGTCCAGATTGTGACATAGCTATTTTTTATATAGAGGGGTAAAGCCTTCGAATTAAAGGCCTAAAAACCCTCGAGTCCTAACAAAAAGAATCATTCCCCGTCGCCAACCACCAATTTTGTTTCGTTTCATCACTTTATAAACATTTAATTTTTTTTTTGTTGCTTCTAGGGGGGGGCTGCTGCCCCCTGCCCCTCGCTGGGTACGCCCATGCAAGTAACATTAAATATAAATTTTTTTAGAACATATTTCATAAAAAATACTATTAATTAAAGCATTTGAAACAATATTCCGTGCTTAACTCATTTTTGAATTTTTTTGGTCTTTGACACACCATTGCATAACAGGGTCCATATAAAGATCTCGAAAATTATAAAATTATTGGACTCGGGAGGAATAAAACCAGCGTTGTCGAACACATTTACACTTTTATTCTAAGCAAACGTTTCGGTAACCACAACGGTTGTCATCTCCAGGCTGATGCTTCCTATACATTACAATATTATCATATATGACAGGGCACCTTAAAAAAAACTTTCATTGGCACTGAGGATGGCAACCGTTATGGTTACCGAAACGTCTGCTTAGAATTAAAGTGTAAAGGTGTTCGACAACGCTGGTTTTATTCCTGTCGACTCCATTCTCACATACCCAGCATACAATTTAATTTAAATTATAAAATTAGTCAATTTGGGAGGAATAGTATATGCTAAACAAAATCTCTAAACTAAAAAATATCCATAAGATATAGGAATAATCTCTTTGAATTTGGTTCTAAACATTATTCTTTTCTCAAGAGAACAGATTGAAAAATATTCTAACATATTCTAACACACTCACACTTTTTCCCCATTTACACTCACATTCACAGTCTTTTCGGCAACTTAGGCCATATAAGACTTTATACGATAAGCGTTATTATGAATATATATATATATATTTTTTTTTTTTTTATTTACTCCGGTACTTGGTTTTACACCATTTTCCCTATATTACAATTTTTTATTTTCTTTCCTCTCTGTACAGACTGTGTCCGACCGTCAAGCATTGATAAAAAAAAAAAAAAAAAATATAGGAAGACCATTGAGAAAAATACATAGACTATATAGCAAAAAATAAAAATAAAGCAAAAAATGAATATAGCAGAAAATAAATACGTAGCAAAAACCTTTATAAAAAATAAATATATAGCAAGAACATTAATAAAAAAAAATATATCTATAATAAGAATCCTGATAAAAATACATATATAGTAAAAACATCATTACAAAAAATAGATCTATAGTAAAAACATCACTATCAAAAAAAAAACCAGTATCTATAAGCAAATATTTCCTAATAACATTAATATCAAATCTGAATGGGGTTGGGTGTACTGGAGCTTTAAACTATTATTTTTGATGACAAATAAAACTGAGACAACTGTTTGATGAGATTTTCTGTCGGGTGGGTGAGTATATTTCTGTAGGTAGGTGGTCGGGATCGCAGTTCTTGTTGTATATTTTTCGTTAAGGTTAAGCGATTCTGTTTATAAATTGGGCAGAGTGTGATGTAGTGTTCAGGGGTGGCTATTGCTGAGCAAAGACAGTATGGCGATGAGGACATGTTGAATCGGAAGAGATGCGAGGGGCTGCGCGTGTGGTTTGTCCTTAGTCGGTTATATAAGCATATTGAGGATCTGTCACTGTTATGGAAAGTGTTGAACCAAGGGGGGCCTGGGGTAGGTTTAATTTTAGCCAGGAATGAGCCTCTTGTTTGACTTGTGTACTGCCAGTGATTTTTCCATTCTTCTTTGTGTGTTGTTTTAAAAATTAGAAGTGCATCTGTCCAGGGAAGTCCTAATTCCAGAGGTGTACCTATGCTGGCTGCTTTTTTGGCTAAGAAGTCTGCTATGTTATTATCCTGAGAAGTTGCGTGAGCTTTGATCCATTGTAAATGCACGTGACTACCGGTGTCAGATATTTCTTTGAGTAGTTTAAGGATTTTATATTGGAGGACGTTGCTTCTTTGGGTATTGGTGGCTTGCAATGCCTGGAGTGCACTTCTGGAATCACTGTAAATTATTGTAGATTTAAATGAATGGCTTTTTACGTAAATCAGCGCTTCGTGTATTGCGATCAACTCTGCAGAAAATATGGAGAAGACGGGAGGTAACTTATAGAGTGCGAATAGCGAAGAAATTGTGTCAAAAAATGCGCAACCCGTTCTATCACTATATTTTGAGCCGTCTGTATAAATGATCGAGTTGAAATTCGTTGATGTGTGTTGTCTTTCCTTCAGAGCTATTGAAGGAATAAAGTTCGGAATATTCCGGGCTATTTCGTATTTAGGTGGGAGAGAGATTTTTTCTAATTTTAACTTAAGTTGGTTAAATTGAAATGCGGTAAGGAGAAGTATAGGGATATTCTTATTGTTCCAATAGTTAGATTTTAAATAGCGCGTTTCTAGTTCAGATATTGCATTTATGACCGGGTGGTAAAATCTGATTTTCCTTTTTAGATAGAATTTTGCGGCTAGTTGTTTTCTTCGGATCCCGAGAGGCGGTTCGTTTGCTTCTATAAGTATAGCATTTGTGGGAGTGGTTTTAAAGTATCCCATACAGTAGCGCAGAGATTTGAATTGCACTCTATCAATTTCCTGAAGTAGGGTATTACATGCTGCTCCGTAAAGAAAACTGCCGTAGTCTATTTTTGAGCGAATGAGAGCTCTATATATAAGGAGAAGCGAGTTTGGATGCCCTCCCCAAGAAGTATGCGAGAGCGTTTTTATTATTCTTAGATCCTGAAGACATTTTTGAATCATTTGTTTAATATGTGGACGCCAAATTAATTTTGAGTCTAATGTTAGCCCTAAATATTTTATATTCGATACTAGTGGGAATTCTAAATTGTCAAATCTAATGGTATTCCATGTAGGAATTTTTCTTTTGAAAAAATGCAAATTGAAGATTTATTTTGCGAAATATTTAGGCCAATGTTACATAAATATTTTTGTAATGAAATTACCGATTTTTCTAGATCCTTTAGACTTACATTCACGTTTATATTATCAGAGTAAATAATAATGTCATCTGCGTATTGCAAACATTTAGTGTTATGCGTAACAGAAGAAATAAGGTCGTATGTATAACACAAAAATAACACTGGACTAAGCGTCGATCCCTGTGGTAAACCTCGATAAACTGTTCTTCGCATATATATATATATATATTGGGGTCCGGGCATTCTTATTTAAGCCTTTTGGTATGAAAAATATTCTAATGAAGAAGAAAAACCAGTCTATATTTTTTTCTTTTTATATATATACTAAACAATTTCTTTTTTTTTGTATTTTTAGATAACAAGTGGCCTCTCATGGCATTTCCGATTGCCTTACGTCTGTTGCGGAAATGACCGAAGTGTAAGTTTTTGGCGGGTAGTAATTAAATAAATTTTTATACTTGTATCTTTATATAATTGTATTCTTATTTTATATTATTGCTGATTTTATAAATTAATTATGATAACATTTTTCTTATTATTATTATGTTCCATCCAGAAAATCCTCCAAATTAATTTTAATGACTATTCCTTGTTTATTATAAAGGTCCTTTATTCCTGTAAGATGTCTTTTGTTCCACATTCATCATTTGTTCTTTGTTTGAGTGCAAATCCCGGAATTTATCCGCTATCTGATGAAGATGAAAACACTTTGTGAAATTTGATGGGAGGAAGGAAATTTGGTAGGTAAGACTACAAATATTTACGTTTTTACCTTTTTTTATTACAAATTGAATAAATAAATTCAATTCTGTTTTTTTTTTTGTTAATCTAAAAAAATTGACACTTTTGTAAGGAATCATAGAAGATTGGTTTTCCTTGAGTTGCTCGCTTAATTCAAAGGAGTAGCCTTGGAGGAGGAGGAATGGGGGAGTTTGGGGTTCAAATCATCCCCGGTGAGAAACCTCAAATAAAACTAGATATTTTAGAATATAAAAGAATTATAAAATAAATTATATTCACTTTGTGTGGCAAAAAAAAAACCGTAACACTTTGTTTCTTCTCAAGTAATAGAAAGTTGTGTTCTGTGATTGTTACACCAGATTTTTTGTTCGATATATATTTAGTTTCCGACAGTAGGGCCTACATTAGATAGAATTCAAGATGTAATAAAATTTTTTTTTTTTTTTTTTAAACATTCACACTCACACCCATTCACACAGTCTTTTCGGCATCTTAGGCCATTTAAGACTTTAGACGATAACCGTTGTAATTAATATATATAAATACAATATATATATTGGGGGTTCAGGCATTTCTATATAAGACATCTGGTATCCAAATGGCTTAAATAAAATCATCGGATTGCCTGGGTCCGAACCCGCGACGTTTGGTATAGGAGGTAGGCACGCTAGTAATAAAATTTATAAACGTGGGAATATATTTATATTTTGCAACCATGGCAACCATTTCTCCTATCTTTTCTATGAAGTACTAGTGAGGGACAATATTAAGTCCCACCCATGCGTTTTCTACTTGTGATTATTTCATTGTTTTTAAAAAAGTATTAAATATTTTTTAATGGAAACTTTCATGGTTCAAACCTAGAAAATTTCCAATAAAGATTTTCATTTTCTTTTATAAAAACAAAGAAATAATCACATGTAGAAAATGCATGGGTGGGACCAATATTGTCCCCCACTGTACAAGGGTAAAGAGTGCTTCAAACAATTTTGAGAGCAAAATGAGTCAAACGTAGTTTGTTTTGTATACCGCAAATAGGAAATATTTGAAATTTTGAAGAAATCATTAAAGCGAATTTTGAGAAAAGTCGAAAAAGTACATCAGAAAAGTACTAGTACTTTCCCAAAGGTGAGATCCTGTTCAATTTAAAATTTGAATAAAATCGTTAGAGCCGTTTTGGAATACGGATGTGCTTACAAACAAACATACATTGCTCGTTTAATAGTATAAGATATGTATTATAAATTAGGTAGGACAGAAAGTAAAAACAAATTTTGTCCCCCCAAACAAAAATTGAAATAACTTAAGAGAAGAATTCCCTATTAAAGTTCTTCTCTGATTATTTAATTTAAATTTCGCGCTTTATTCGTCTCTTTTTTTAAGGCACTGACCAATCCCCTCACTTGCTGGAGGCTAGAATAGTGAGCCTCACAGCCTCGTTCGAGGCTTTCATACAATAAGTCAGTCATTGAGTTTTGGAGAGAGAGGGAGCAGATAGGAACGAGACGTTCCAGTCATTTATTATCACCTGGTGGCTGTGGCATTTTTTTATTTCCACCTGCCACCTCTATTATGACTCATATGTGAATCATATTTTTAATTGATTTATTTTAAAAATAAAAACACAAACAAAGGCAGGAGATTTGAAAAGGAATTGTGTGTTTGACGTAGAGTTGATGGGGTGGTGATGTCTGCTGCCGGGATGGGACCGATGGGAGTCGTGCTGCGGGTACACCAGGACGTGGTCAACCTGGTAGATCACCCAGAACAACCGACACAATGCCCAAACCAGGTCGTGTCACAGAAGGTCAGTCACCACGCCTTTCTTTTGCTTCAACTCATTAAAATGTCTGTCATTCATATTCATCTTTTTTATTTATTAATATTTATAAGAAACTTCAAAAAAAAAAAACTTCTTATTTTATTGATTAAAAAGTGAACACACCAAAATAATTCAATTAAATAAAATTCATTTAAAATTTTTGAAAAGTATTTGTCATACATATTTAATAAAATAATTACCAAAAACTAAAAACTTAATCACAAAGACTTCGGATTAGTGATAGTTGCCAAAAGTTGATGTAAAAACTTATATTGTGGTAGGCCTATGAACTTATCGGCATACATTCTTTCACACAAACTTGTCATAATTAAATCTCATTCATCAGAGCCTCGTAATGTCAAATTTATTATTGCGGGAATTTTTAATTATTGACCACATTTTGTATTAATTATTTATTAAAAAATATAACTACGAAGAAGCCATCAAAGTTTCGACTGCTTATTCTGCAGAAGTTTTCAAATAGTGTTACTGTACACTTCGCTCCGACTCCAAGTGAACTCGAACAAACAACTGAAAAAAAATGTCAAATCTCTGTTGTAGCTTTCATTCAGAGTTGGGTGCAAGATACTAAAAATGCATCAAAATAAAAGATACTTTGATTTTGTGTAGTCAAATACAAAGATACAATGAATTTTTGG
>JAKCPI010025895.1:0-10970 GCA_023213315.1 Euborellia annulipes | reverse complement strand
AAATTATATAACAATTTTTTTAAATAACACTAGTCAACAAGGTTTTCTTCACAAGAAATTTGATTAGTGAATCTAGGGCATTTTTTCATTCTGAATTCAGATATGTAGTTCAGAATTTTTCCATCAGGCAGAGTTTTAGAGATATAGAGAAAAATAGATTTTAATAGAAAATGTGCTCTAAAACGGCTTTTATTTAGATCTTCAAATTATTTTTAACGCCGCACCCCGTAGAAATATGCAGTTAGTTATAATACATATAATTTTGAGTTTCATCCCAATCGGAGGTCATTTAGACGTGCTGCAAACGGCTTAAAGTTTAGAAAAATCGAAATTTTTAAGATTTTTTTTGCTTTGGTCACCCCTAATACAATTTTAGATATCCCTGAATACAAAAACATATATTTACGATTATCTATAGTTCTTTGGCTTTCTAAAAATCATTCATTCATAAAAATCTGATAATTATTAACGAAATTATAAACAAAAACGTCATCAAAGAAAAAACACAAGTACACTCACTGATTGAAAAAAATGAACTTTTTTTTTACAAGTAAGTAAAATAAAAAAAAGTAAGTGGCCTAAGAAGGTATAAAAACTAGAAGTGAATGGGATCACAGGCAGCGGTAAAATTAGCGGTAAATTATTATCGCGAACCACGGTTTTCTCAGCTTTCTCTGAACCAAATCTTTTGAAACTCAGTCATAATAATTAGGACGATAGCCTCTAGATCTGGAGCAAATTTCATGACAATCCGTTCAGCAGTTATTCGTAAATAATTTAAAAAAAATTATGTTTCGATATTCGAACTTTATTTCATTCATCTAAATATATTTAATTTTATATAACAGGAAATTTTTGCAACTTTGTTGCTTATTTTATATTCTTATTTCTGAATGAAATGTTTTAAGATTCCCTTTTTTTTTAAATTTATATTACCGGATTTTAGCTTTTTATTTATTATATATATAAATATCAGTATATAGAAATAACGCTTTTGATGTTACAGATGAAATTATTGTATCTATTTTTTTTTTTTTTTTTTTTTGAAAAAAGGGGAAATTGTGAAGAAGGGTCGGGTCGGTCGGTCTGCGATCTCATTTGGCGGATATCCAAAGAAAGAAAGAAAGAGAGAGAGAGATGGATACTTTGGCCTTTTGCCCACACTGATTGGCTCTCTTCCTTCTCCCCCCTTACAGGGGAGGGGGGAGGTGCTTTCAACAAGTCCAATTCGCCCTTTAAAAAGATACTGTATTATACTTATAAAAATAACAATTCCATACAGGGCGAGGATTAAAATTTGTTGTTGTTGTTGTTATTAATAAAAAATAAATCTGTCTTGTTTTCTTATTAAAAGAGAAATTTCCCCATTTTTTTATTATTATTATAAATGTCTCATCAGGAAATATTAGAATTTAATCGAATTTATGAGAAAAAAAATCTGGTGTGACTGGCGCACAGCACACAACTTTCTCTTACCTTCGGTAATCGAAAGTTGTGTACTGTCTGTCACACCAGATTTTTTGTGTCGACATATATTTAGTTCCCGACAGTACGGAACATTTGAATTCAGATGTAAAATTTATAAGTATGAGAAAATATTTATATTTTGTTACCATGGCAACCAATTCTCCTATCTTCCCTATGAAATACAAGAGTAAAGTGGTCTTCAGAAGATTTCAATCGCAAAATGAGAATATACATTTTAAAGAGCATCTAAAAAATAATTGATTTTTGAATTTAAAAAAAAATCGTTGGATCAAATTTTGAGAAAATCGAAAAAAACTGAAAAAATACATCAGTAAAGTACTAGTAATCTTTGGCCGATTTTGATTAAAAAGCTTATTTTTCCGGTCCCGGGGGTGTTTAAGTTAAATATAGAATTTCAACCTCGTAGCTCAATTCCTTCATGCTTAAAATTGAACACACACCCACACACACACCCACCCACCCACCCACCCACAGACAGACCATGTCGCGAAAACCACTTTTTTGGATTCAGGGGACCTCAAAACGTGAAGATCCATCAAAATCTCGACATCGAATTTTTGACATGAATCCAATACTTTCTCTCTATATATATATTACATATATACATAGGTAAGAGAAAGTAAAAATTAATAAAACACTATTTCGTAAGATTTATAAACCAACTGTCAAATTAGTTCAGCATTCTTGCAATAGGCAGGCTAGTCTAACAGCCGATCGCCTAATGGCCTATATTTATATATTTCTATGCTTTTATAAAATATACTTAATATATAGCATTTATAAAGTATTTATTGTTAAAAGATCAATGCAAAATCAACCAAATGCATTAAATATTATTATCTACCATTCTGACATCTCTTGGCAAATTTTTGAATTAGTTGATTATTTGGGCATACTTTTTATGACACACCCCTTATCTGGAAAAACATGCGTAACACCTTCGCTACCATTCCCCCTTAATAAAAATTAAAAGATTGGACGGGAAAAGCACTTTACAGTAGTATATTAAAAAAAAAACACTTTGCATTTTGTTGCCGACATTTCGAGTGCTAGTCGCACTAATCCCCGTATGAGGGGACTACTTATCAATTTTGCTTGACCTGAGGATGTGTGCGACTAGCTCTTGAAACGTCGGCAACAAAATATACAGTTTTTTTTTTTAATTTTAACTTAGGTGTTTTTACCGCCCAATTTTCTAATTTAAATATCTTTAGCTAACCATTTCAAGAAATTTTATTACAAATTTCAAAACATAATTCGATTTTGTCAACTTCTCTATTAATCTTATAAACAAGTGTTTTTTTTTTTTTTAATTTTTCACAAAAAACAACGAAATACATAATAAATGTTTTTAAAAAATATTGGCAACAATGCAGAATGGAATAAAAAAATCTTTTTTAATTTTTAATTTTTAATTACAGACCACATTTTTGTATTAAATATTTATTAAAAAATATAGCGCTACATCACTAGTCGACTTACCCCAGCCTTACAATTGGCCTCTCGCTCAAACACTGTCCCTGTCCGTTACTTGCCTTTTTTTATATACAGCGACGTCAGCGCCATCTGTCGGCATTTCTGTGAAGTAAGATTCAAATTTTCCCGCTATTTCCATGAAGTTAGTCACAATGAGTGAAAATAACGGGAAAATTTGAATCTAACTTCACAGAAATGCCGACAGATGGCGCTGATGTCGCTGTATATCAAAAAGGCAAGTAACTGAAGACAGTTGGTTCACTTGAGGGAGAATCACTTGATAACGGCTGCAGAATAAGCAGTCGAAACGTTGTACAGTATATTTATATATTTTTAATAAATATTTAATACAAAAATATGGTCTATAATTGAAAAATCTAATAATAATAAATATATATTTATAGGAATAGAAAATATAAAATCTGGCGTGACACCATAGCACACTATTTTTTTAAATGTAATTACGTTGATACCTCTATTAACGAGAAAGTTACTTTTAAACTTTGGAGTTAATCGATTTGGATGGCTTTGGTAAGTGAGGATGGAACGAAATAATATTGTTTTTTTTTTTTTTTTGATTATATGTCATACATATTTCGATGACGACATTGGTAGATGCCCCACCCCTCCCTTTTTTTCATATGATCCCCCTGTTTTCTATCTTCTGGGAACGAAGAACGTATGTGTGTTAAAATCACAAAAACCTTCTTCGTCTTTTTCAATCGAACCAAGGATTTTGTTGTTGTTGTTGTCTCCTCTCCTTTCCATACCTTGTCTGTCAACCAGGTGATTTCTTGCCTGATATACGATCTCTCCTCTCTCTTTCAATTGATTTTTTTCTTTTTTTTTTTTTTTTTTGAGAGTGAGAGTGTCAAAAAATGTTAAGGCGGTTTTATTTTAAATGTATATATTAGGAACCGACCGAATATTCGGTTTCGGTTACGGTTTCGGCCAGTTTCGGCCAAAAATCATGGTTTCGGCCGTAGTTTCGGTTTCGGCCAAAAGTGGCCGAACCTTTTCGGCCGGCCGAAACCAGAGTCTGAAAAAATGGGATGAGACTCGCATGCAAAAAAAAAAAAAAAAAAAAAGGTCAAATAATTTGCACTTGAGGGAGAAAAATTTTAGTCTCCCTAAAAAAAAGGTAAAATGATTTTCACGGGAGGGAAAAAAAAAATTCAAAAAAAAAAAAAAGGTAAAATGAAAAAAATTTTTATAGGAAATACAAGTTTCGGTTTCGGTTACGGTTTCGGCCGAAACTAAGGTTGAGGCCGAATATTCGGTTTCGGTTTCGGTTTTCGGCTGAAAATCTTGTTTCGGTCGGACCCTAGTATATATACTAGCCTCTCCGCCCGCTTGCGGCGGACCCTCACTCAAGTGCCGTTATTTATCAGTAAACTCATTTCAGGCAATAAAATTATCAGACTTATTAAAGTTCAAACAGAGAAATTATGGGAAGTTCAAACAGAGAAATTACGGGAAGTTCAAACAGAGAAATTAAGGGAAGTTCAAAGAGAGAAATTATGGGAAGTTCAAACAGAGAAATTATGAAAAGTTCAAACAGAGAATTTATGGGAAGTCCAAACAGAGAATTTATGGGAAGTTCAAACAGAATGTAACAGACGGACGGACGGACACTTCGCTATTATATATATAGATATTATTATTTATACCGCAGGAGGTTCCACACAGTGCCACCCATTCGTGCTCCAGTATTGTTCAACGGCAACGATCTTGGGGGTTGGTTGCTCTACCCCTATTCCCTGCCAGTAAGTACCCTTCTGACAGCAAGTTTTCTTGAAAATACATACCTGAAACAAAGAGAGAAAATATATATGAATAATAATAATATTTAGATTCTTAAAAAAAATAAATTATAAAATTCATAGAAAATCCCTAATGATAGGACTCACTGCCCCCAATCAATTTAATTTAATAGAGGCGTCTAAACATCCTCCGATGCCGAAAAAACACCATCAATTAAAAAAAAAAAAAAAATAAATATTTCTTTTTATTAAATTCCCATAAAAATCCGTCAAGTAGTTTTTTGAAATTCAATTAAATTTGATATAAATTATATCATAATAATACTTGAGAAAAAAAAATCCCATGAAAATTTATAGAATTATTTTGAAGTTAATGCATTAAAGATAAAATTTAAAATAAAATTAAATCTCACAATTAATATTCTATAATTAATCATATATAAATATATTAAATTCAAAATTTTCATATACCTTAAATAAATATTAGATGGATAAAGAAAAATGAAAACTAAATACGAAATCGCTCGTAAAGATTTAATAAAACCTCCGTCCGTCTCAAAGGGCAATTTTTTTTTTTTTAAGTTTATTTTTAATAAGTGTTTCAAATTGGCAAAAAATAAAAAAAAAAATAATAATTTAAATCTATGGGACTTTTATGAGCGTCTCAGAGACTTATAAATATTCATTAAATTTTCTTTATTCTTCTTAATAGAATAAAAAGATCTATAAAATATCTCTCTGTCTCTGTTGCAATTAGTTGAGGTGATTTCGTCTTCTCCTTTGGCCCCCCCCTTGTCTTTAAAGGTGGAGGTCACCGCCTGCCTGCCTGCCTGCCTTATGACGTCTTCTTTCATCAATCTGGGGGTTATTAGGGCCCATTAAAAAGTGACAAAGAAATCAATTGTTTTAAAGAATATAATTTTTTTTTTTTTATATATATATTCTCTGGTTATCTAACATGTGAAATTTAATTGGAGAATTTTTTATTTTTATTTCTAATTAATTAAATCACTCGAAAATTAATTTAAAAAGAATAATTTTTTTTTTTTTTTAATTTTAAATTGTCAATTAAATCTCACTTTAATAATTTTATATTTTAAATATTAAAAGAAAAAATAAATTTGAAATTAAAATATAAATTAATTCAAATAAATTGTCTGATTAATGGGGGGAGAAAGATTATTTAAAATTATTTAATAAATTAAATTTATTTTTTTGGGTCTATGAGACTTTGCAGCCAAGGAATTAAATAAAAAAACTTTTTTTAATTGTTAACCGTCGACGTTTTGGACGCAAATCACGACCTTCCTCAGGACGGTTAATTGTTAGAATACAAGATTAACAGTATTATATGCCGGATTATATATTGGACCATTGATTGTAAATGGAAACCAAATGGGAAAACAATCAATTGAACATTAGGCCTATGTTAGAAATAAAAAAAAAAAAATTCAAGAAATATGTAAGTTTACATACCTATTCGGTTTACCGAATAGGAAAGTTCAAATTCCAATCCAAGTCGTTCAAAAACAAAATAAATATAGAATTAAAATAGTCAAGAAATAAGGAAATCAAATACGAAACTCCAAATTAATCACTCTATCCCAAATAATCGAAGAAGAAAATAATTAAAGAAAAAATAATCAAAAAAAAAAAATGAAAAAATTTCGATAAATATGCAAGCATCAATTGAAGATTATGCTGTTTGTATGCTTTTTGATATTGTTTATGTAAATACCTGTTATGTATATTCGAAGTTTATTTTTTTAAATAGATCTTGTAAAATCTACAGGTAATTAATTTTTTATTGTACGTTGTATTGTAATGTACGTTGTTATATTAATTTTCCTGTTGCGCGCACATTGAATAATTTGAAGTTTCATATTTGGTTTCCATGTAGAGAAATGAAAAAAAAAATTCATTGTGTGGTTTTATGAAACCACGATGCAAGTGAAACTTTTTTTCGGATCGTAGACGTTTAACTGAAAATTTTCAGAAAATTATTGATAATGGGAAATAAATAGACGCATGTTAAAAACTGAGAACAATATTTATTTAGTATTTGAATCATTTTAAATTATTTTAAATATTTTATCAATTTAAAAATCAAATAATTAAATCTCACAATTATTTTTTTATAATTCGTCATTTACCTATATTAAATTTCAACTTTCATATTTTTGTCGTCACGGCTTATGACGTCATGGCTTGTAGCATCACGGCCTTTGACGTCACGGCTTGTAACGCGACATGCTGATAGAAGATCGAAAAAAATTTGAGGGGATCAAATAAAAGTTTCACTTTTAAAAAAAAGAAATATGGAAACTGATTACGAAATTCCAAATTAACATTCCCTATCCAACAGGAAAATTAATATACCAATACAAAACAAATTAATTACCCTTACAAGATATATTAAAAAATTAATAAATAAAATAAACTACGAATATACGTATAAATAATCATTATGAGTTGACATTCAGGAAATATATTTTTAGAAATTGTAACTAACTTAACACTCAAACAAAAAAAAAAAAAAAATATCAAAGAGCATACAAAAACAAGAGAAAGAGAGACATTATGTTCTACGGAAGATGTTTTAGGATGTCTTTATGATCTTTGAGAATTAGAAAAAAAAAAAATCTCTTTGTCTTGTATCTATATTCTCTGAACTGATTAGCTTTTTGGCGTTTATTCAAAAAATAATTTTGAAACAAAAACAATTTTTTTTTTTTATTAACGATAAAATTATTTTATTAAGAGTGTAGATGCCAAAATGATTAAGTCCGATTTTTTTTTTTAAGAGGTTCCCTCCTCTTTTTTTTTTTTTTTTTTTTCAAAAAAAACATTCACACTTTTTTCTCATTCACACTCACACTCACACACACATTCACACAGTCTTTTCGGCAACTCAGGCCATATAAGACTTTTTTACGATATCCGTTATTAATAAATATACATATATGGGGTCCAGGCATTCTTATTTAAGCCATTTGGTATCCAATTGGCTTAAATAAAATCATCGGACTGCCTGGGGTCCGAACCCGCGACGTTTGGTTATTGAGGTTAGCACTCTAACCTCTACGCCATGCCCCGAGGGCTTTTCCCTCCTCTTTAATCTCCGCCTCTATAAGGCAACAAACTTCTTAAAAGACATTAAAATTTATTCTACAAGATCGTTTTTCCATTTAAAAATTTAATAAATTTTTTTCTTTGACATTAATATCATTCATTTTCGTGAAGTTATTTAATAACTAGCGACGTCAATCGCCAAGTCTGCAAGGACCCTAGGGTCCTACCTCTAATTTATGGGTGCAAAATTTCAAAACAAATGAACAAATAGTTTTTGTGTTTTTGTTGACGAAAAAAATTACCGAACACAGACAGGTAAAGTTAATGTAATCCTAAACAAAAATCGAAGCTGCTAAAATGCGTTTTGAGGTCCCCTGAATTCATTTAAGTACTTTTTTGGAATGTCCGTGTGTGTGTGTGTTCGGTAATGGGCAAAGTTGAAAATAATTGTTCCGGGATGAGCTAGCTGAACTTGTGATAAAATTGGAAAACCCTAAAAAAGTATTATTCTTCAATTAAGTCGATACTCGAAGTAAATCAAAGACAAAATTTAGCTTAATTTCATATTATTTCTTAAAATTTGGAATAAATCAGAGTGATTTTTTGAGAAAATTGGAAAAACTAAAAAAGTAAATCAGTAAAGTACTAGTACGCCTAGTTTGTAGTTTGTTTTCTATAGCACAAATAATAAATAGGTTATATTTAAAATTTGAAAGAAATCGGCAAAGAAAAGTGGAAAAAACTAAAAAAAAAAAATTACATGAGTAAAGTACTAGTACTGGAGGTTTCCGAAAGGCGATACCTAGTGTAATTTATTTCATTTAAGGGAAATAGTATATATTCAAAATTTGAAAAAAAAATCGTTTGAGCCGTTTCCGAGAACTGATTTAACAAACAAATAAACAAATATACATTGCTCGTATAAGATAAGATATTTGAATACATTTTCGACTAGAGATCCCGGGTTGAACATGAAGCTTTTGAACAAAATCGGCCAAAAAATACTAGTACTTTACTGATACACTTTTTCAGTTTTTTCGAATTTCGCTCAAACGATTTTGTTTAAAAATTCAAAAATCAATTATTTTTTATATGCTCTTTAAAATGTATATTCTTATTTTGCCTTAACGGTTTAAAGAGACTAGCCACTTAACGTCAGCTAAATATTGAATAAATATAGTCAAAAAAATTCAAAACATTATTTTTATGTGATTACCATTACCTCTATTTGATAAAATTCATTTAATTTCTATAAATTAACAAGTTTGAAAAAAAAAATCCGATAATCCATCAAAAATCAGTAAAAAAAAATATCACTACCCCTATAGAATAGAAAAACCGTTATAAAAAAAGAACAACGATTTCTGGCCACAATAGATCTGTGAATGCCCTTGATGAATCCCTTGCACACGCCTATTAATATGTGTTTTGGTTTGTGTAACGAATACTGATTGAATAGGATGCTAATTGTAATGATCAGTTGAACTAATGATGGAATGGACCTCTCGGGGAAAAAATTCACCCTCTCTCACACACAAACATCCATTATGTCCATTTATATATAGAACAAAATTCCGGCCATCTATTCACAAAAAAAAAAATTATTATAATTATCCTGGCTAAAGACCACATGTTGAGAAAATAATTAAATCAACTTTATTAATAAATATTTTTTGAATAAGATATTAGTATTCAAAATACTTTTACGGACGTCATTTTTGTTGGTGAGGCCAAACGCCAAACGAACCCAGGATCTTCATGCTTTCCGGGGTATCAAGGTGCTGTCCATTGCATTCCCTGGGTTCGAATTCCCGAGGGCCATGGGGAGTTTAACCTCACCAACAAAAAACATAGTCTTGTTGATTTTATTAATAAAATTTAAAAAAATCCGTCAAGTGATTTTTGAATTAAAGTACAACAGTAAATTACTTTTTGGGCTATTTTTGTTCAAAAGCTTCGTGCTACGTCCGGCTAAGCTGAGAATTACGGAGTCTCAACACAGCTCGGGTTCAAATCCAGCTTGCCGCAAATATCCTGCCCAAGTCACGAAAGGGGGATAGCCCCACCGTGGTATCACAAAGGGCCTAATTGGCCTAAGTGTGTTCCCTCTCTGGGAACGGCTACTTCAACCTAACCTAACTTGAATATAAAATTTCAATCTCCTAGCTCTTTTCGTTCTTGAGTTATTTTGTTCACAGTCAAACAGACAGGGCATGTTGCGAAAAACTTTTTTGGTTTCAGGGGACCTCAAAACATGTATATCCATTAAAATCTCGACATCGAATTTTTGATACAAACCCAACACTTTCTCTCTCTCTCTCATATATAAGATTATAAATATATTACATTTATAGGTAAGAAAAAGTAAAAACAAAAGAAAAAAAAATAGTAAAAATCCCATGAAAATCCGTCAAGGGGGTTCCAGAGTTAACTTAGATTTATTAAGAAATTTAATTGGTATCCAATTACTTCAGTATTATCTCTTTTCTCTAATTGCCATATAAGAAAGAAGATAAATTTAATTATATATTAAATGCAAGATATAAATAAAAATTTATTTAAATTCAATATTTAGGTACTTTTCTTTTAAATCCCACAATTATTTTCTTAACAGAAGAATAAAAAATTTTTTTTTTTTAATAAAAAAAAAAATAATAATAATTTAAAATATCATATATCGGATTATTAATTTTAATTCATTTTTATTGAAAAAAAAAAAAATAAAAAAAATATCTTTGATTGTAAGTATTGGATTTATTTTTATTTCAAACAAAAGAATATATGAAATGTTCAATGAAATGTGAAATTGTTTTTCCGATGGACCAAAAAAAAAAAAAAAAAAGTAATCACAAATAATGATTACCATTCAATAAAATAAAAATGAGAATATGTATAGGCTTATGTGTATTATTATTAATATCAAAGACTGATAATGGCTCTTGTTATTCTTTGACAAAAATTCTCTATTAAAATTTTAAAATGCGAAAATTTATTTATATCATTAATTATAGATTAATAATTGTGAGATTTAATTTTCAATTTTTCTTTAGTTTACATTAACTCTAGAACTACTTAACGGATTTTTATGGGGTTTTTTCAAAAAATGGATAATTTTTCGATGGTGAGTTTACAGTTTCAGAGAAGTTTTTTAAAATTGTTTATGTCAAGTTT
>JAKCPI010025894.1:0-17995 GCA_023213315.1 Euborellia annulipes | reverse complement strand
AATTAAAATCTCTCCAACGACAAATTCTTCTTTCTCTTTGAGTTAATCGTCTATCGAAAGAAGGAAATGAATGTTTAATAAAATTTTTTTTTTTTTTTAATATTTAAATAGAAAATAAGAAAAAAATTTTCTTCAACTCTTTAATATTAAAAAAAAAATTACTAAAGTTGAGCATTTTCTACTTAATTTCTTTTTTCATTTCCTGTATTTGTTCTTTTTTTACCATCTCTCTACTACTGGGCATATAAATGTAACGTGAACTAAATCAGACTGAAATATCCATATCACATTAATATAAATTAAATGACTATCAAATTACGATTCAACACTATTTGGAAGTTTACTTTTTTGGCACTCTTTGTTAGTGATTATTGTAAAAATAAAGCAAATACTTTATTTTTTTGAAATTTTATTACGTCTAGATTCCGGTTGAATAAAAGAATGTACACCAAAAATTTTCTTAACTCCTAAATTAATTAAGTTACTAATTTTTACTTTCTCTTAATTATCCTTACTTTTGATTTTGATATTTTGATTGAAATTCATGTTTTGATGAGGACTATCTTTGTTTACAAAAAAGTCAGGTCCCGCAATATGGTCTATCTGTGAACAAAAAGAATAAAAAGAGTTACGAGGTTGAAATTGGGTATTTAAGTTACTATTTCCGTTGATTGATTATCAATTTAATTGAAATACATTTTTTCGCATGAGACGGGATGCGAACTCCTAAACTTTCAAATTTACCATATCATCAATAGGGGTGTTCGATAATGGAAAAAAATAATCGATTATGAAAAATAATTGATTATTCCGATTAATAGATTATTGGATCCGGACAGACTAAAAAATAATCGATTATGGAAAACAATAATCGATTATACCTCTTTTCTCTAACAAAAGTTTTTTTTCCTCTCCCATGAAAATCATTTTAACTTTTTTTTTTTAGCGAAACAAAATTTTTTCCACCCCTTTTTTGGAAAACGAAATTTTTTTCATTCTGTGGAAAATTTTTGCCCCTTGCGTCAAAATCTTTTGAACTTATTTTATTTTATTTATTTTTTTTTATACGAGTCTCATCCGATCTTTTCAAACGCATTTCCAAAAAATAATCGATTTTCCCCCAATAATCGATTGTGAAAAATAATCAATTAATCGGTTATTTTTTTTTTTGACATAATCGGTGAATAATCGATTATTTTGGGTAGCCCTAATCATCAATTCCTCTTTCACCATCACATTCTTTATCCTCCCCACTCCGCCACCCAAGCAACGCGTGCACATCAGGCCGCTTGACACGCTAGGGGGAGCTCGTTGCCTGCCTCACCGCGATTTGCACACGGCACTATTAATATTTACCTAAAAACAAAACTTCTCTAATGAACGAAAAATATTTTCTCCGGAACGTGAGGAGTCTCCAAATATTTATTTATAAAAAAAAAAAAAAAGGAAATTATTTCTTTTTTTCTGAACCTAATCACTTTAGCCTCACACAGTAAAACGTCTAAAAAAGAAAATAGAAAATTAAGCCTTATTTTATTTATTTATTTTTTTTTTTCACGGGGTATTAAGAAAAAAAAATTTCACTCTCTTATGTCATTTTAATTGAATAATTTAGTTGTAGATGGTTTTAAACTTTCGATTTCGCGACTGTCTCTCTCTGTACGTACTATATTATCTATGTTAAGAGAATTACTCTTGACACGGATCACCTCGCTCTCTCTCTCTCTCTCTCTCTTCTTTTCCTCTCTCCTTTGCTCTAATTCTCTCTCTCTTTCTGGTTCAAGGCGAGAGCATTCGCCACTGACACCTGCTCTCTTTCTCTTTCTATCTCTTTGATTATAAAAATCCCCATAAATAAATAAAAACATGGTAGGGGGTTGTATTTAAAAAAACAATTTTTTTAATCAAAACCATTATCGACCAAAAGGTTTTTAATTTTTCAGCCAGTTCGATTCGTGAAATGTTTAGACTCTATTTTTTTTTTTTTTAATTTAATAACAATAACTGTGAAGTTAGTAGCACATGTCTGAGATATGATCAGTGGTCATATGCAACCAGGAAATAAATGGTTGAAGGAACTCAGAATGAAGATTTAAACAGATTCTTCTTAGATGCGTGCTTATATTAATTAATTAGAAATTAATCTGACAATAAGGTAGTCTTATTGTCAGACCACTTTGATGCTATCAAAAATTATTCAAATGATATAAGTTGAAAGTAAATAAATTATTTCTTTAGCGGTGTGTTATTTGAACAATTTTCAACTTAGTTTTATTGTCAGATTAATTTCTCTTTGAGGATTATGAATTAATTGTTATTAAAATAGATAAGTGTTTAGGAGTTCTATGCTAGAAGTCAGTTCAAAAAAGGAAATTGTATGTACGTCTTTAGAAGAAATATTTTCAAAAGAAACCTTACGAATTGACCTCGTATCTTCCTGGTCTTATTCAATTGATACTCTCGCTGACTGCCTATAAAAAGGAGCTATTTCCGATTCTACTCATAGATATAATCCGTTCTCTCTGAAGCTCTACGACACAGACGAACAAACTATTAAATTAAAATTAAATTTTATTTCCTGCATTGAGCCAAGATTCTTAACAGGAATTCCTGTAATAAATATACAGAATATAATCATACGAAAAAGAAAAACTGAAAGAAGCAAACAAAAATAACAATAATAAACACATTCTCTAGCATTATTGCGAGCCTAGTACTTCATTCGTTACCTTTTCATTCATTGCGAAAGCTCTCATCATCGCTCCCTCCATAAAGCAATATAGACTCTTTATTTTGGCTATATTTTCAGGGTGAAATAGGGTTGATATTGTAAAATTATTAATTTTGATAGAATGTTTTCTTAAATCCTGAAAATCTATATGAAAAGATTAGGTCTGTTCGATTAAGGGTTCGAGACCTCAGGCGCATGCGTAGTGAGGAAGATCGCATGCGCAGTAACGAAAAGAAATATGCTTTTCCTTAGTGCGCATGCGCCAGACGACCTCAGGTCGTTTGGGCTGAGCGCACACGGTCGATTTTTAATCGATCGATAGTTTAGTCCAGGGGTCGGCAACCTTTTTCAGACGGCGGGCCATTTTCAAAATAAAATTTTTTATGCGGTCCGCAGATTCAAATGTAACTTACATAGTGCTTTTACGAGCAGTGGCGCAACCAGGATGTGCTCCTGGGGGGTTAATGAAATTTTTACAGGTCATTTGGGGGTACTCTAGGATGCCTATTCTAAATTTTTGACCTCGAGGACCCTGTGCTAACTTGAAGTGGGTGGCAAAAACCTCAAAATTTTGGATTTTCTTCAGTTTTTTACTTATATCTCGTAAACTAAGCATATTTTGAGCACCATAGCTCAATACAAAATTGTAGAGCATTAAATTTTATCTGAAAAATTGCGGCACATAGCGCAGGCGGGTGGCTCGGATAGTTTTTGACTATTTCGATAGGTTCGAACAATTTCTTCATATTGAGAACTTAAGTGATTGGATTGTTAAATCCTTATATTCTTGTATTATTATTTTATAATTAATTTTAAAAATTAAAAAAAAAAATCAAGTAACGTTCTCGTTATTTTCATTTCATAATTGATTAGATTTGATTGCAGAAGAAAAGAAAAGAAAAAAAAAAAACGAAGTCAGAGCAACCGATCCAAATAATAATCATCCCAATAAAACAAACAATTCATCGCAATCATCATTTTCTCTCTAAATAAAAAGTAAACAGCAGCAACAACATTGTTTGGAAAGTTTAAATTATATTCTCTTCTTAAAAAGACGGGATCAAAATTTTGAAATTTTAAATATAGATTTCGCAGTTAGAATTATTTCAACATTTTTTTTTTTTTTTTTAAGGATAAAAACTAATGAGGCCTAGATCCCAAGAAAAGAAAATTTCTTTCTTTGTTTATATAAGCAGCCGAAATACTGACGACATTGAAAATTGAAATTGTTTTTTTTGTTTGCTTTGTTTTTATTCAGATGAGTGAACTTAGAAAATTAATGACATCGTATGGTATTTATTTATTACGAGTTGAGACGGAAGGAACTTTATTAGGCCAAGTAATGATTATTTCCCGAAATCACGGTAGATATTATTAAAATATTCCTGTTAAATAATAAAATTTGAGTGATTTTCAATTAAAACTCTAAATCAATGCCCCTTAAACAATTTTATTAAATTTTTTTAAGGTTTTTTTCGTCATCTAAGGACCATTTAGTCTTTAATTTTAAATTAATTAATTGGTAGTTTCTTTAATTAAAACGCTCCTTGCAACAGATCCCTATGGCCCAAGAGCAATCTTAAGGGTTGTCATATTTTTCCTATTATTATTACTAATTAAAAGAAATTATGATTTTAACACTTGTTGATACGCGGTTCTGGGGCTGAAATTTTTTAGTCAGGAGGAGGGTGAGGGTATTTTTTTAATTTCAGAAAATTCTTTTTTCTTTAAAAAAATCTGGAAAAAATTGAGGTTCTTACTGATTATTTGTTTTGTTATTTATTGTTGCTGATATACATTATTTGTTGCTGTAGTTTGTTTGTGTTGTAATTTAATTATTTGTCTTCGGTCCATTTAGGTTTTCAGTATTTTAGTCCCAATAGCTGGCTAAAAATTTTTAGTTACCGAGGTAATTTTAAAAAGGGTGCCGGAAGTCCATGTTAAGAAAAAATAATTTAAAACCGGAAGTAATTCATCAAATTCGACTAAATGCACAGATATAATTTAATTTTAAAATTTTTTATTTCGCCCTTATTATTTTTATTTGTCGAAACCTTCGTTAAGTGGCCCTCGCAGTGGCAAAAATTTTGATGGAATATATTGAAAGAAATTTGCCCAAAAAATGGGGTATTCAATATTTTGAGGACCGTTCAAAAGATTTCAAAATTTTCGCAGACCCGCTAATATTTTGTCTTTCCATAGCGAAAAGTTTAATCGACAATGAAATGTTGTACAATATTTTTGTGTAGTCTGAGGGACCCCCATGACCAATCAATCAATATGTTACCCAAAAATCTAGCTAAAATTTTGAGCCAGTGTGAGAGCCCCTTTAATGAAATGTTTAATTTTTGCAATTTAATTATAAATTAATCAGAAAGAAGAATCAATATTTTATGGTATTTAATTAAAATAACACAAATAATGTCTCATTAAAATCATTACTGAATTCCATAAATATTTTAGTGAGAGAATAAATGAAAAAATAATAATAATTTGGCTATTTATTTATTTATTCACTAGCCGCACCATTGCGGTCGCCTTAAGCGGGCTGCGCACCCACTCTAATTTTCGGCAAGGATACAGGGAGGAAAAAGAAAAACAAAAATATTTTTTATTTTTCCAAATGACTTTTAATCCTGATATTTCAAAGGGTAAAGCAAAAGAGCCTGATGAGTTTTAATCCTGATATTCCAAAGGCTCTTCTTTCTTCTTCTTCAGGCTTTGAAATATCAGGATTAAAACTCATTTGGAAAAATAAAATATTTTTTTGTTTTTCTTTTTCCTCCCTGCATCCTTGGCGAAAAATTACCGTGCTAGAGGTATTTCATATTAAGATTTCTCTGGACACCACTCATTAAATTTCAACCTATTTATTTCAATTTATTGTTACCCAAATAAATTGAAATACATTTTTTCACCTCTGATTCCTTGAAATCTAGCACCAGTAACTATTGCTCTACCTCTAACATGGTTGTAAGCCAAAGGTTAAGGGAAATTTTAATTATTTAAAAAATAATCTCCTATATATATAATTCACTAATGTCCGTCTGTCTGTCTGTCACGCTCTATTTAGGCAACTTCCCGTTGGAATTTTGAAATGAAATTTTATATGCATAAAGAGGACCTTCTCGGGATTAAAGAAAAATTATTTTCATCCCGAAATTCCTATAACTTTTTGAGTTATTAATTCTTAAATTTACGATTTCTCCCATAGGAAATGTATAGAGAAATATTTATGTATTCTTTTCAGTTGTGTATTCCATGAACGTAAACAAATGCTCAGCCCATGTAGTTTCTTTATTAATATCAGCCCATGGCTAACGTTTCGATCCTAGGTTTGGATAATTATCAGAGCTAAAATTATACAAGATAAAAACAATTTACAGTATTTCGTATATCAATTTTATTTAAGAAAATTTCTCTATTTATTGAGAAAAACTTTAGGGGAATTTTCCAGTGGTAAAAAGAAAAATTCAAATTAAATCTCCCTCCTTCATTTACAACTTGTTTTTTATTCAAATTTTTCAGTGGAAGAAGGAGTGGCTAATTTAGGAAATTAAACAAAGAATAGCTAATGACAGACATCCACAGGGCAAAGCAAGCTCTCTGATTCGCTAAAGCTCGATCCCTTGGCAATAGCAGCTTAGATACTATTCTTTCCTCTCTTCAGCGATTAGTGGTATTATGGTTACTTTTATTGGAGGTGGGTTCATGTTTCTTTACTCAGGAGGAAATAGTGTTAATTTTTTTCCCGGAGGATGGGATTTTAACCTGATTTGAAAACAACTCAGTCCCATTGGCTTGATTTCTTCATCCCCGTTGCTACTACTCTTTAAACTTTTGCTGATTATAATTTTTGTTTTTAATAAAAATTCCCCTAAATCTATGCAACCCTTCATTAAGTTTATCTCTCTCTGTATTTGAATATTTGCTGGCCATATGTGTTTTTTTTTAAATTTATTATTTAGATAAAATCATGGAATGTATTTAATAAATCATCTTTTAAAATAATCATCGTAATCATGATTAAATTAAATATTGATATTTCGTGGTGAGGGAGGCTTTTTTTTTAATTAAATTCAAAATATTATTTAAAAAAAGTGTTACTTTGAAAAGAGCGTAATTATAGAGGATGGACAGACAGACAGACATTCTACGTAGGCAATGAATGAAATGCAATCAAAAACGATCCCGTTTTGTTTCAATTAATCCCATCGGATTCGCTCTCTCTCCCTTCAAAAGAGTAATTGTTATTTTTATTTGTATTTCTGTTTTACTTCTCTGTGTGATGTTGTTGCTGTTTTGTTGTAGACAAATTGAATTTAATTAAGTCAGTTTTGTTGTTTGTTGGAATTTAAAAATCAATCAATAAAATATTCTTTATTATTATCAAATTCTGATTGCGTGGAGTTTAAAAAAGAATTTTTTGCTTAAATGGCTTAGAGCATCTTTCCCTTGGTAGCAGGCCTACAGGAAAACCCCAACAAAAAAAAAAAAAAAATACCCCCCCCCCCCCCCCCCCCCCGGAGCAAACCGTGCCCACGCCTATAGTAATTATAAATAAATTAGTAGCCTATATTATTCTTTCCTCGCACCAGCTAAGGCTATACGCGTAAATTAGTATATGTTACAATCAAAGGAGACATAGAAAAGATATTTATACGAACGTTTCGGTTGGTTATTAATTAAATAATAATATTATTATTATTATTCGGGACATTTATTGTTAAAGAAATCAAGATTATTCAAAGTCGAATATTTGCAAATATTAATTTTTTTTTTTTTTTCATACATATCAAAATAATTTTTTTTTTATTTAAGCTCTTTTTCGGCATCTATGACTATTTAGACCCCGTTCCTATTTATTTGAATAGGAAAATAAATTTGAAATGATTTATTTACAATAATATTAAAAATCTTGTATATTTTGTGAACATTGTACAATAATAAAAATTTTATTATTAGCAGAATTTTTAATTATAGACCATTGTATCAAATATTTATTAAAAATATATAAATACTGTACAACGTTTCAACTGTTTATTCTGCAGCCGTTACTGTACTGTACTGTTCACTTGCTCCGACTCAAGTGATGCTGAATAAGCAGTTGAAACGTACAATATTTATATATTTTTAATAAATATTTGATACAAAAATGTGGTCTATAATTAAAAATTCTCCTAATAATAATATTTCAAACCACAAAAGCTTTAATAAACAGAGACAATTAAAAAATTAAATTAAGAATTTTATTTAATTTCCTGCTGACTGCAGAAAAAATATTTATACGAATATATTTGTAATGTTTAATTAAGGAAATAGAAGACTCTGTCACATTGAGTTATTAATTAATTAAATTATTATATATCCTTGACCTGTGGTTAAGACATGAGCTTCTGGTATCAATAGTCAAGGATTCGTATCCCGTCTCATTTATGGTTAGGCTACCAATCCAATTGAAATAAATAGAGTCAGGGACTAAATGGCCTCCGATGCCGAAAAAGACCTTACAATTAAATAAAAAGCAAAATTATTAAATTAACTAAAAATTAATTTAAATAATTGCTGCGAAAAAATATTTATACGAATATATTTGTAATGTTTAATTAAGGAAATAGAAGACTCTGTCACATTGAGTTATTAATTAATTAAATTATTATATATCCTTGACCTGTGGTTAAGACATGAGCTTCTGGTATCAATAGTCAAGGATTCGTATCCCGTCTCATTTATGGATAGGCTACCAATCCAATTGAAATAAATAGAGTCAGGGACTAAATGGCCTCCGATGCCGAAAAAGACCTTAAATTAAATAAAAAGCAAAATTATTAAATTAACTAAAAATTAATTTAAATAAATATGGAAGGAATGAATATAATTTCCCCTCCTATCATATCTAATTCTTTTATAATATTAATTTTTTAGTCAGTCTGTATAAAACGGAAGTATTTCGAAATTAAATTTTGAATCTTGGTCGCAAGGTTATATTAATAATTAATCTATTATCATTTCACTCTACACGTGGAAAAATAGAGATCTGATCTTAACGAGGGGACTATGAAAGTCAAGGATAGATACTCGTAAGTTTATTTAACCTTGGTTGCTTTAATCTCATCTCAGTTCGTCGTCGGATAGGAGACCATTCGAAAGGCATTCTAATTGATCGGCTGCAGCAATCTTTACCTATATATTTTTAAAATATAGAAAGAAATTATTGCGTTTTGTCAAATTCGATCTTTTGATGGAAATCTAGATTTTAATGGGTCCCGCAAAATAGTTTGTCTCTGAATGAAATATCTCAAGAACTAAAAGATCTACGATGTTGAAATTTGATATTTAAGTTAATTACTCCTGGCATGCAACACGAAGCCTTTGAATAAAATAGGCTCTAACGATTTTGATTAATATTCATAAATCAATTATTTTTAAAAAAATATATATTTTCATTTAACCCTCAAAACCCTCTAAGACAGTTGGTCTTTGTAGTTTTTAGGGAAGGATTTAGTTGAAATGGTCGCAATTGAATACCTAAAATGCAAAATATTTTTAAATACTTATGTAGTTCGCCATCTCTGAATTAATTGTACTCATGTGTGTAGAGGGGGGGGGGCGTCATTCGATTAAATGTTTGTAGGGAGGCACTCAAAAATGGCGGACTGCCTAGTGAAGACTATTCTAGAAAATGTGTGCAAAACCCAAAGGCGGATCTAGTGAAATTTGCATCGCCGAAGGGAACAGTAATTAATTTTATTTATTAGGATTGGATAAGGGGTTGAAAAATTGAAAAAAATGTATTTTAAATTTATTTTAGCTAGATCGAAGCCAAATAAATAGAAAATATTCAAAAAATACGTTGATTATTATTTTGTTTAGGGGGGGGGGGGGGATGAAGGGTTGATTATTTAAGAAATGCCTTGGAATATTCCAAATCACTTGTTGACATTTTTTTCCATCTCTAAATATAGTTAGATTAGAGTAAAAGGTTTTTTTTTTCTTTTTAATAAAAAGGGAATTGTTATGTTCATCTATTTTATTTCAAAACAAAGATAAGAGACAAGTCTTTCTTTCGTTCAGTCGAGTTGGTGGCCGAGCGGCAGGCGGCGATCTGCTTGCTCTTTTTTAAGTTAAGTGAATAATTAATATAGTGTAACCCACCCTGACCTCACCGTCAACCACCACACCCCCTTGAGTGTCTTATTAAAGGTAATTATAATGCATTTTATCGTTGAAAAAAAAAATAATAGAAACAAATAATTTGGCTGCGAAAAAAGATTTTTTTGAATATTAAAAGCTGTTGAAAGGGGGAGAGGGGGGAGTGTAGGTGTCATTGAAAAAAAATTAGTTTTTTATTTTTTATCTTTTTTAAGTGAAACTTTTTTTAACACCTTTTTTTCTCATTCACACTCAACACTCACACTCACATGCACACAGTCTTTTCGGCAACTCAGGCTTTATACGATAAGCATTATTAATTAATAATTTAAATATTGGGGGTCCAGGCATTTCAATTTAAGCCATTTGGTATCCATTTCGGACTTCCAGGGGTCCGAACCCGCGACGTTCGGTATAGAAGGTAGGCACGCTACCAACTACACCAAGCCCGAGGGCATTTTTTAAATCTTTTCTTAAGTCTTCATTATTTACCATTATATTCTTTCTATATGGCCTATATTTTTGTTAATCAAATTTTCTTAATATACTTTTACACAGGGGTGGATTAAGGGTTGAAAATTAAAATAAAATAATTTCAAAAAAAAATTAAAATTAAAATAATTAGTTATAAATGTATTCAAATTATTTTGAGTGTAATTTCGCGGGGAAGGCTCGCATTTCCTTAAAGGGGATGGGGGGGGTATGAAGGCATTAACCAGGGGGGTTAGTGCCCCATCCCCTATAATCCACAAAGATATTAATGTTTTTTAATACTTTTACTAAAAAATAAGTGCATTCCGTTTGAGTTAAAATTTATATTCAATATTTAGCAAAAGGCATAGTAGGATAGAAACATTTTAATGTCATTCTAAAATTTATTATTACTGGGGCGGAATTAATTTTTGAAGATTTCGAAACTTCATATAGCCTACAGATAATAATAACACTGAGTAACTTAGGAACCCATCGAATCCCTTGCAGAATTTTGTAGGGATTTTTTTCATTAGGTAGAAAAGTAAGATATGATTAGTCCACTTAGAATTTTACTGGGGTGAGTTACCGCATCTTTTTTTATTATAGAACTAATCTCAATTCGGATTTGAATTTTTATTTTCACTTACCTATATGTATAAGTTAATATACATATATATAGAGAGAGAAAGTATTGAATTCATGTCAAAA
The DNA here is from genome assembly GCA_023213315.1 of Euborellia annulipes. Taxonomy (NCBI): domain Eukaryota; kingdom Metazoa; phylum Arthropoda; class Insecta; order Dermaptera; family Anisolabididae; genus Euborellia; species Euborellia annulipes. The sequence continues at coordinate 6,930 of JAKCPI010025894.1, read as the reverse complement.
ATTCGATGACGAGACTTTGATGGATATTCACGTTTTGAGGTCCCCTGAATCCAAAAAAGTGGTTTACGCGACATGGTCTGTCTGTCTGTGTTCAATTTAAAGCATGAAGGAATTGAGCTAGGAGGTTGAAATTTTAAATTTAAGTTAGGCACCCCCGTAGGGCGTGAAAATAAGATTTGAGAAAAATATTTTTCTTCAGAAATGAAAGTTAAAAGAAAACGCAACCAGGATTTTTTTCTTTAAAACTATATTTTAACAGCTGATGTTTCGGCTTTGGTTAAAGCCATCCTGGGAGCTGTTAGTGGTCACCCGAGGATGGCTTTGACCAAGGCCGAAACGTAAGCTGTTAAAATATATTTACGCCAATTGCATCCTTCTTCGGGAGTAAAGGTTGTCAAAAAACACATATAGATGTTACTGTGTAATATATAAAATATTTGAACAATATTGAAAGAGACATCTTTTTTCTGTATGAGAAGAGCTCTCTGTGCGTTATTTTTTCCAATTAAAAAGTTGGAAAAAATAACAGAAAACAGAAAAAGATGCCTCTTTCAATATTATTCAAATATTTTATATCTTACACAGTAACATCTATATTTTTTTGTTTTGTTTTTTGACAGCCTTTGGTCTCGAAAAAAGACGCGATTGGCGTCCAAAAGAAATTAAATAATTTTTTATTCTCCTGGCTGCACATTTACTTCCTTCACGACTAATATATAAGAGTCATTTTACACTTTTATATTTTTCTACGTTTATAAATTTTGAATTCTGCCGGATATTATTTCGACACAAAAAATCTGGCCGGACACTCGGAGGTAAAAGAAAGTTGTGTGCTGTATGACCAGTCACAGCAGATTTTTTAATACCATTTTATGCGTTTTAGTTAACACTTTACTGACGGCTTGGTAACTAAGTAATTAAAGTAGCTAGTAAATTAACCTGGGATGATTGCAATTTTTTTTTTAACTTGAGTTATTTCACAATGCATGTTTGAGAACAATAAAAAAAATTTGAGATTTTTTTTTTTAATGAAAGCCGAAAAAAACTTTTTTCCCTTTTCAACTTTTATTTTTAAGTTAGAAAAAGAGTTTCAATTTAAATGAAGGATTCTATTATTTAAAGAAATTCGAAAAGTCCAATTAGAGTTGTAACGATAGAGAGAGAGGGAGAGGGAGGGAGTATTGTTGTTGGTCGAGTAGTCTATAAGAAAGTGAGTGAATTAGATAGGTATGCCAATTTGAGAAAGAAGAACCCTTCGGAAATAATCATCTCACAAGTTACAAAAAAACCCTTTCAGGAAGCGAAAAAAAGGACTGAAACCTAATTAGAAAAAAAAATAACCAACTTTGAATGAGATCCTTTAATTAGCTGCATCAATTTCTATTGAAGAGACTCTGCGCTATCTAGTATGCATAAATATATAATTAAAAATCTGTCGTGACTACCCGCACTTCTGGAAATTTTATGTGTCTACATAGTGTATATTTAATTTCCGATAGTAGGCTATAGAACACATGTAAAATTTATAATATGTGACTGAAAGTGAAATAAAACGCTCAACTCTTCTCAGTTGAAGAGGATAATGAGCAAAGATCGTTACATGTGAATACGAAAAGTGTGAATCGATTTATTTGAACTTAGTCAACTGCACTCAACACCAAAACCAGTTAAAAAAATCTGGTGTGACTGTCGCGCCAGATTTTTCGTGTCGGCATATATTTAGTTTCGTTTGTAATATACCAGTATATATAGAGAAAGTATTGGATTCATGTCAAAAATACTATGTCGAGATTTTGATGATTATTTTTGAGGTCCCCTGAATCCAAAAAAGTGGTATTCACGACATGGTCTGTCTGTCAACAAAATATCTCAAGAATGAAAAGAGCTATTAGGTTGAAATTTTATATTTAAGTTAGGCACCCTCCTGGACCGTGAAAATAAGCTTTTGAACAAAATCGACCAAAGAGTACTAGTACTTTACTGATGTACTTTTTCAGTTTTTTTTTTCGATTTTCTCAAAATTCGCTCAAACGATTTTGATTAAAATTCAAAAATTAATTATTTTTTTGATACTCTTTCAAATGTATATTCCCATTATGCTCTCAAAATTGTTTGAAGCACACTTTACTGTTGAAATCAAGATGTAAAATTTATAAGTATGGGAAAATATTTATATTTTGTTACCATAACAATCATTTCTCCTATCTTTTCTACGAAGTAGAAAAATAAAGTGGTCTTCAGAAGTTTTCAATGGCAAAATGAGAATATACATTTTAAAAAGCATCTAAAAAATAATTAATTGATTTATGAATTTTAATCAAAATCGTTGGAGTGAATTTTGAGAAAATCGAAAAAAACTGAAAAAGTACATAGGTAAAGTACTAGTACTTTTTGACCGATTTTGTTTAAAAGCTTATTTTCACGGTCCAGGAGGGTACCTAACTTAAATATAAAATTTCAACCTCCTAGCTCAATTCCTTCATGCTTTAAATTGAACACACACAGACAGACCATATCGTGAAAACCACTTTTTTGGATTCTCAAAATTTACTTATTCTATAATAAATTAATTAAAATTAATTAGCTACTGACTTAAAAAAAAAAAAAAAAACACAAAGAAAGAGCTTTGAAAAAAATAAGAAAGTGGGTTGCGCAGCATTGCCATAAAATGTTTTTAGGCCCTCAATCTAAATTCTATTCTTGTTAATGGGAACCAATTTTGACAATATAATTATATCATTTAAGGCAGAGAGATAGTGTAACCTTGTGCTTGAGCTTGAAATAGCCAATTCTATTAGTTATATAATTATTTGAATATGAATGTGGTTATACTCACACATACACGCAGACATTACTAATAGCCAGACTGGAAAAAAGTAAAAAAAAAATTTTCAAAACCCTACTCACTCTATCTCTCTCTATTGTTATTTAAGGAATTGAAGTAGATAGAAAATAATTTTTTTTCTAAGAGAAAAAAATAATTATTATACAATTCTATATCGATATTTCACTCACACTCGAATTATATTTTTATGCCAGAGATAATTTTCATTTTCTCTTACATATATATGTATATATAAAGTACTGGATTCATGTCAAAAATTAGATATCGAGATTTTGACATTAAAATTCAGAAATCAATTATTTTTTAGATGCTCTTTAAAATTACAACAAATATTAGGCCTATTGAATAAACCCTTTCCATTTAACCTTTTTATTTGTATTATATTTGGGAGTAAACTAATTTTCATAATAAATAATAAATTTTCCTTCTCATAGCATCATGAATCTAGTACGATATAATTATATGACTTTAACACCTTTATTCCTGTTGAGATTTTACAAATTATATCTATGATCTGATAAAGATATAAATTATGTTGTTGTTTTTTAAGAGTATAATTATATATTTAGAGAGAGAAAAGAAAATAGATTTATCAACTTTCTTTAGAATCATTTAATCAATGCACCTGACCTTTCAAACAACTTGTGGAAATGATCTCTGTATCTTCTGAAATATTTTTCTATATTTAAAAATCTAAAAAATCTTCGGTAATCGAAAGTTGTGTTCTGTGCTTGTCACACCAAATTTTTCTTGTGGTATTTAGTTTCCAACAGTAGGGTACATTTGAATTCAAAATATAAAATTTATATACATGAGAAAATATTATATATTTTGTTACCATGGCAAAAATTTCTCCTATCTTCCCTATGAAGTACAAGAGTAAAGTGGTCTTCAGAAAATTTCAATGGCAAAATGAGAATATACATTTTAAAGACCATCTAAAAAATAATTGAAATATGAATTTTAATCAAAATCATTGAAACAAATTTCATTAAAATTACCTATCTGGACCTGTCCAAAACATTTCTGTGAATAAATTTTTAATTGATTTGTTTTTAATTTACTTAATTCCTATAAATAGTTTAATATACACTGAGGTATTTAAATGAAATTTTTAATTTTATTACAAATTTAAAAAATTACATTTAGAAATTTAAACAATTTTTCTAAAGGAGTTGATAATCAATACTAAATATATTCTTCTCCTTTTTACCAATTACCTAAGCTAAAAACCAAATAAGAATTTTTGTGTTTAGTTTTCGTAGTAATTTTTTATTTTTACTATCTATTACCTACCCCTGAATCCAGAAAAGTGGTTTTGCGACATGTGTCTGTCTGTGGTCTGTCAACAAAATATCTCAAGAATGAAAAGAGCTATGAGGTTGAAATTTTATATTTAAGTTAGGTACCCCCTGGGACATGACACCAAGCTTTTAAACAAAATCGGCCAAAGAGTACTAGTACTTTACTGATGTACTTTTTCCAGTTTTTTTCGATTTTCTCAAATTCGCTCCAACGATTTTGATTAAAATTCAAAAATCAATTATTTTTTAGATGCTCTTTCAAATATTTATTCCCATTTTGCTCTCAAAATTGTTTGAAGCACACTTTACTCTTGAACTTCATAAGAAAGATAGGAGAAATGGTTGCTATGGTAACAAAATATAAATATTTTCCCATGCTTATAAATTTTATATCTTGAAAATCGAATGGACCGAATTGTCGGAAACTAAATCTATGTCGACACAAAAAGTCTGGTGTATAAGCACTGTACACAACTTTTAATTACCGAAGGTAAGAGAAAGTTGTGTGCTGTGCGACCAGTCACGCCAGATTTTTTTTTAATTTAAGTTAATTTACAATTCAAGGGCAATAGGCCTATACATTTTAAAGAACATCTAATAAATAATTGATTTATGCAATTTTAATCAAAATCTTTAGAGCAGATTTTGAGAAAATCGAAAAATTCTCAAAAAGTACAACACAAGAGTTCTACTACACATTGGCCAATTTTATTTAAAAGTTTTGTATTGCAAGAAAATAGCTAAGTTAAATATGAAATTTCAACTTAGAAGCTACTTGGGATATTTTCTTAATTGACATTTGAAACGTGTAATTCAGTCAAAAACATTTTTATTCGTCTGCAATACTTTCTCTCTATATATTTACACAAAAGAAGTAAAAATTCAAACTCAATAATTTTGATTTCTGAACTGCTCATATCTCTCTCTCTTCACAATATTTTTATTATATATAAATCTAAATTTTCTTTAATCATTAGCGTAGGTAGAACGAAACTTTTCATATAAGCTTATTCTCCACATCTCTCACAAAATATTTACACACATATTATACGCCATATATTTTATATATTTTAAACCTTCAAAAAGATCAAAGAGAGCAAGCGGATGAGTGAGTGTTACGCCTTCTCTCCCACCCTTTTAAGTAAACTTTGATACAACATTATTATATGAATAATATATAAAAGCAGAAATATATCTTCTTTTAGTAATTGATTAGAAAGAAAACGGTAACAATTGTAAAGCTACTGAAATTCACGAAATCCCACAATAGGAGGAATAAAAAAAAATACTTTTATAGCATTAAATCCATAAATAATAATATTAAGGTGCACCTCTCGAAAAGACGTTAGAAGACGAATCACTACCGAGTTACTCTAGGCGGCAAGAGAATGGCGTTAATTTTTCCCATAGGGTTACAAGGGATTTATTTCATTTCATTTGAAAGATTCCAGCTAATTAATTAAGGGTAAAAAATTAATTATTTTTTAACACAACGATTACTAATTTAATTATCTATAAGATATAGAGCGAATTTTTTTAAACATCTTTTATTTAATGCGATTAATCTAAAAAAAAATTTATTTTTTTTTTTTTAAATTGAGGTCGATAGCTTCGAAACTGTGGCCGCTGGAATCTCCCAAAATTAGCACGCCGAGACGCGCACCTTAAGAAATAAAGAGGTCTAGAGGTAGAAATCTCGCTTCTTGTTAACGCTCGCTTCCCGTCCCGAACGATTTGAGAACTACTAGATGATTGTTAATACTTCACTTCATTTATTCTCAAATCAAATAATAAGTTGATCTATAAAATCTAATAGTTAATGAACTTTTACTTGAGTAAACTAGGTTAATAATTTATTATTCAATTAGTCAACTTCGAAAACCTTGGTTCAAAGGAGAAAAAAAACAGTCCTCTCTCACACCAAAATGAATGAATAGAACCTTCATTGAGGAATTTAAAATTTGATTTGAATGATAATAACGAAAGGAGAAGGAGGAGGAGGAACAGTTGCCAAGGGAAGGTGAGGCGAAAGGGTCCAAAAACCGGAAATCAGGAAAGTATGAGGAGCGAGGACAGGGCGAATGAGGGGAAATCTTGGTCAATGTGATGATTAATAATTCAATTACTCCTATATATTTCTCTTACCTATTTATGTAATATATACTGAGAAAGTAATGCGATCATGTCAAAAATTCGATGTCGAGATTTTGATGGATATATGGACCCTGTTACGCATTAGTGTGTCAAGCGCCAGTTACCGAGATTTCGGAGTAAAATTTACATTAAATTTTTTCTGATTTACATTGTTTTGATTAGATTATTCATAAAAAAATTATGAATAAAAATATTTATTTTGAAAATGGCCCGCCGTCCGAAAAAGATTACCGACATCTTGTTTAAGGCATCAAGGAAATTAGCTACGAATTTGAGATTTTATTTTTTACGTTAGGTGGCTTCCGGGACAGTTAGAATAAAGCTTTTCAACAAAATCGGCCAAAAAGTAGCTACTTGGAACTTTTTTACTGAAGTACTTTTTCAGTTTTTTCTCGATTTTCTCAAAATCGGCTCTAACGATTTTGATTAAAATTTATAATTCAAATATTTTTTTTTAATGCTCTTTAAAAAGCCATCAGTAAAATTTTTTGTTAAAATTGATTGAAGTACACTTTACTGATGTAATATTTCAGATTTTCCGGCTCTTTTCTTCCATAGAGCCAATGTTAAATCCTGCGGGATTTGCATGTTAATTTCGATTCAAAAGAGGTCGGTCCCCTTTGGAAC
>JAKCPI010025893.1:0-18075 GCA_023213315.1 Euborellia annulipes | reverse complement strand
TATTCTATTCCTGCTAAATTTAAGTTGGATTTGTCCCTTATAAATTTTAAGCCTAATATCTTCATAAAACCTGATTCAGTATCTGTATCTTCATATGAAGCGGTTATTTTTTACAGACAGGTCAAAATACGTAGATAAGTTGGGGCTGCACCTGCTTTGCTGGAATATTTAAACTTCCTAGTCTATTCAGCATACGCTAACGAGAGGTACAATAGCTGCATCATAATCACAGACTCTCAAAGTGTTTTAAAATCCATTATAAATATTAAAACAAATAAGAGGATAGAGGAGTTCATAACGAGAACATTGCTTATTATTGGAACTCCTTAGCAAGATTTCCTTCCATTCATCAAATCAGCCATGATATTTGAGTCGAAACATATTCTTGCTACGGTCTCTCTTTCAGAAGTTTGCCGATCAGTATGAATGTCTTCACCATTGAAACTGCAGCTCGGAGCAACTCCAACGACAGACCAAACCACTTCCTCAAATTTCTAAGCCAAGAGATTCTTCTTCAACCAGGCCCTCATCTTCCTGCATTATGAGGAGGCACGGTCTAAGCCGGCTAAGCTGAGGAATACGGAGTCCGAAGTCTCAACACGGCTCGGTTCGAATCCGCCTTGCGGCAAATAATTCAAACATTCCGCCGAAATCTCCTCTTAGGGTAGGTAGGGGAAAAGCCCCACCTTGGTATCACAGGGCCTAATTGGCCTAAGTGTGTTCTCTCTTTCTCTCTCTGGGAACGCCACTTCAACCTAACCTAACATACCCTGCATTATTAACTGAAGAAGATGGAATCTGGTCCCCCGGCGGCAGGAACCAAGTACTGCAGCTTCCTTCTTTTTATGGAGTCAAGAACCTCCTTTTCATTGTTCATCCTCCCTTCAGAATTTCTTCGTTTGTCACTTTATCAACCCAGGAGACTCGAAGCATCACATATCAAAGGCTTCAATCCTTTTTTTGTTGTTTCTTGAGTCAGAGTCCAAGCTTCAACGCCATATAATATGTAGTATGCAGAACATAGCAATCTCATCTTTAGTTCTAATTTTAAATACCTGGTTGATAGCAATTCTTCCAAAAGCTGTTTGTGCCTGTTCAATTCTGAGTGGAAACATCATTGGATGTATATTAGTCAAGTTCGTGGATCTGCACTGGCTACTTTGAAAAGTTTCCCGGCTAAACTCTGGTTCCAGGTTATCCAAAATTTGAATTGAGGCTTACTGTATATTCTATAAATAGACCTATAATTATTTATACTAATGTAATATTGTATAATAAGAATTTTTATCATGTTGTAAAAAGTGTAAAAGTGGAAAATTATGTGTATATAATAATATATGTGTATATATAATAGTCGATACTCCATGGGTGATGACCTCAACACCAGGGACGTAGCTAGGCCTGTGCAGCCGGTGCACCGCACCGGGGCCCCCAGCTAAATGAAAAAAAAAAAACACGATAATAGCAAACTATTTTGTTTAATAGCTGTTGTTTATTGGATTGGGAATTATGGGAAAGCGGGAAAAAGAACAAACAAATGACTGTGATTACAATTTAATAATGTAAAACTATCAACAGCCCTCGGGGCTTGGTGTAGAGGTTAGCGTACTAATCAATTGGATACCAAATGGCTTAAATAAGAATGCCTGGACCCCATACATGTATATTTATCAATAACGGTTATCGTAAAAAGTCTTATATGGCCTGAGTTGCCGAAAAGACAGTGTGAATGTATGTGTGAGTGTGAGTGTGAATGAGAAAAAAGTGTGAATGTTTAAAAAAAAAAAAAAAAAAAAAAGAAAACTATCTATTGGACCGTAGATTAGATCTTTTCCTCTCAAACTCAAACTACGTAGAATACCCACAAATTTCCACAATGGGTAAATTAATTACCCACCGATTGGCAACCCTGATCGTGTCGCTTCACGCGGTGACGTGAGTGACACTACTGTATAGTTAAAACGTTAAAATATTTAGATAAAAATATATTTACAATAAAACATTTACTTATTTGTGTTAAACTTACTAATATTTTAGAAAACAAAACACTTCAGTTAATAGTTCAGAAGTGAAGTGTGTTAATTTTTTGGTTAAAAATGGTGTCTAAACAGTGATTTCAATTTTTTATTATTTTAAATTATTTGGAAAATTTTGACACCGGACCCCCCTCTACCCCCCGGTTGGACACTTCGCTAGAGCCTCACCCAGGTCTAGCTACGCCCCTGCTCAACACCTCCCCTATTAGATGATTTCGTTAATTTTCAGCTTGTCTAATTCTCAGATTTAGATTTCCTATGCTCTTTATTGTTATTAATGTTTATGTTTTCTTTTTGTTTCAGGTAAGTAAGTCTTCTTCACGTTTTTTCAAAATACAAAACAAAAAAAAACAAAAACGTAAGTTGATTTACACACATTTATTCTAATTTTAACACCAACATCTGATATTTTGATATTTTTACTATAAAAAACCTTTTGAATATAAAAAATTTATTTATAATATAAAAAATAATCATATTTTCATTCTGATTTGAATATAAATAGGGAAACCAACAACGTACATATTATAATAATAATAATTTTCTAACGTCAACTTTTAACTTTATATAGGAGGGGAGTAGAATAGATTTCATCTGAAAACTTTCTTACTTGGTTAGTTCAAGAGATGATTTTCTTGAAAATGACAGACAGACAGACAGAGGAAGGAGTTAGTGATGTAAATTCCATTTCTCATTTTCCTTGTGTGGTTTATAATTAATATTATAACAAAAGTTTTATGATTAACTTTTTCTTTTTTTTTTTTTTTTCTTAAAATTTAATGTAGCATGAGTTTCAAAAGTTATGAAATTTGCTCTTTACTTGATATTCTAGGGCAGCGTTTTCCAAACTGTGAGGCGCGCCTCCCTAGGGAGGCGCGGACTAGTCTAAGGGGGGAGGCGCGAATATTGGCCACCAAGATCAATTTCCCAAATGATTGCTACGTGTAGTTTTATAAATAAAATGTGAGTGTTTAAAAAAAAAAAAAAGATTGGATTAGGGGTTGCAAAATTAAAAAAAAATGTTTTTTAAATTTATTTTAGCTAAATTGAAGCCAAATAAATAGAAAATTTTCAAAAAATAGGGTTGATTATTATTTTGTTTAGGGGGGGGGGGATGAAGGGTTGATTATTTAAGAAAGGCCTTGGAATATTCCAAATCACTTGTTGACATTCTTTTCCAGCTCTAAATATAGTTAGATTAGAGTAAAAGGTATTTTTTTTACTTTTAATAAAAAGGGAATTGTTATTTTCATCTGTTTTATTCCTATAAACAGAGAGAGACGAATCTCTCGTTCAGTCGAGTCGAGCGCGTTGCCGGGCTGCAGGCGCCGACCTCGTGTCTTTTTCAGTTGTGTTTTAAGTGAATCAAAGTGAATAATTAATATAGTGTAACCCACCCTGACCTCATCGTCAGCCAGCACACCCTCTTGAGTGTCTTATTAAAGGTAATTATTATGCATTTTATCGTTGAAAAAAAAAATGATAGAAACAAATAATTTGACTGCGAAAAACGATTCTTTTGAATATGAAATTAAATATTTTGTATTTCACTAAGGGTAGAGGGAGAATATAAGCTGTTCAAAGGGGGGAGGGGAGTGTAGGTGTCATTGAAAAAAAATTTATTTTTTATTTATTTATTTATTTATTTTTTACTTTTTTTTTTAAAAACACTTTCTCATTCATACTCACACTTAATATATTTTTACACAGGGGTGGATTAAGGGTTGAAAATTAAAATAAAATAAAAATTAAAATAATTATTTATAAATGTTTTCACATTATTTTGAGAGTAATTTCGCGGTGAAAGCTCGCATTTCCTTAAAGGGGGGGGGGGATGACGGCATCAACCAGGGGGGGTTAATGCCCCATCCCCTATAATGATCAAAGATATTAATGTTTTTTAAAACTTTTACTAAAAAAATAAGTGCATTCCGTTTGAGTTAAAATTTATTTTTAATATTTAGCAAATAGGATAGTGGGGTAGAAACATTTTAATGTCATTCTAAAATTTCTTATTAGTGGGGCGGAATTAATTTTTGAAGATTTCGAAACTCTCATAAACAGATAATAACAACACTGGAATAATAACTTAGGAACCCATCGAATCCCTTGCAGAATTTTCATTAGTTAGAAAAGTAAGATATGATTAGTCCACTTAAAATTTTACTGGGGTGAGTTACCGCAACTTTTTGAATATAGAACTAATCTCAATTAGGATTTGAATTTTTACTTTCTCTTACCTATATGTATAAGTTAATATACATATATATAGAGAGAAAGTTGATATCGAGATTTTGATGGATATACACGTTTTGAGGTTCCTTGAATCAAAAAAGTGGTTTTCGCGATATGGTCTGTCTGTGTGTCTGTTTGGGTTCAATTTAAAGCATGAAGCAATTGAGCTAGGAGGTTGAAATTTTATTTTTAATTTAGGTACCCCCCTAGGGCGTGAAAATAAGATTTGAGAAAAATATTTTTCTTCAGGAATGAAAGTTAAAAAAATCTTTAAAAATATATTTTAACAGCTGACGTTTCGGCTTTGTTCAAAGCCATCCTCAGAGCTGTTAGTGGTCATCCTAGGATGACTTTGACCTAGGCCGAAACTTCAGCTATTAAAATATATTTAAAAAAAAAAAAAATTCTGGCTTCGTTTTTTCTTTTCATTCCTGATATTATACGAATTCCACCAGCCATAAAATACCCTTATGCCAGCGTTTTCTAAACTGTGAGGCGCGGGGGAGGCCCTAGGGAGACGCGGACTAGTCTAAGGGGAGGGGCGAATATTGGCCCCCAGGATCAATTTTCCAAATGATTGCTAGTTTTAATATAAATAAGAATTAATAAAAAAAATATTTTTATATATATTTATATTTTTTAGCATTAAAAATTTTTGTTTTTTTATTATTTTATAAAATGGGGGAGGGGGGAGGCGTCATAAGATTAATTATTTTTAAGGGAGGCGTGGTAACATATAAGTTTGGAAACCACTTTTCTAGGGTCTTTTATTTAAATGTTTGTTAAAAAAATTTAGAAGACAATTTTGTAAAATATTATTTCGATTGATGAATTTTAAAATTATTGAGAAAGAGAACGCCCCCCCCTCCCCTCTCACCCGTCCAATTTCATCATTAGCATTTTAAATGAGATTGGCAAGAACAAACAGATTGAAGGCGAATAAATTATTTTTAATGAATATTATTTAGAAAGTAAATTAAAATCGAGAGAAAAAAAAAAACTAGAGGGGGATGAGACCATGCAATTTTTTTTTTTTTTTTTTATTTCATCCGTTGGGAGGATTGAATAAATTAAGGGTGAAAGAACAAAAAAAAAAAAAAAGGCAACCATTTTGGTTGAGATGTCGATAGAATGTTGGGATGAGATAACCAAAAAAAAAAAAAATCCTATTGATTCTTTCTTGGCTGGGAAAGAGATTGTAAAAGGTCGTTAAAAAAAAAAAAAAAAAAAAGGAAGAGGTGATGGTGGTTGCTCTCCATGCATGCACGCATTGCGCTGTCTACGACCCTTAAGGGCTCTCCGAAGGTTGAACAATGACATTTGCACTTATGTGTTTGTTATTTTGGTTGGATCATTTTATTACCCCCATGGAGAAAAGAAAAAATTTTCATAAAACGCTTGTCCGTCTGTCTGTCTTCTGTTCGTTAGACCGACTGTGACAATCGTTCTATTTCCCAACTTAACGTTTGACTTTCGAAATGAAAATTAAACAGTATAGGAAAAATACACATGTGTATTTTTCCTATACCTGCAGGTCACCAAATCCCCAAATGAAGGCTCAAAAAATTCATGAAAACTCGGAATTTTCTTAAGCCCTCGAAGGCACACACTTAAAACCCAACCGCCCTCTGACCGTAGCCATCTACCGGCATCCCGTGAAGTTACATTATTTTCTAACTCTAACTCCTCCTCCTGCGTTCGTCTCTAGCTAGTGAACTAATCCTTATTACTGGTTCCTTTTATCCAACCTCTTCTATGCTAGGGAGGATGTCCTAGTTTGAGGAGGGACTCCCTCAGCACCGGCGTGTAGCCTACTCCTTACAAAGAATACATCCCTGAGAGGGACGTCCCTTCCACAGGACGGGGATGTCACAGCAACTCCCTCTCCTCGTAGAGTTGCCTGGGGCTATTGTCTTGCGATCCAATATTCTAATTCAGTGCCTGCTTGAGGATTTGTTTACATTAAATAAATATATTTTTATTTAATAAAAAATCCCGCACGCCCAGGGTTTGAACAGGGTTCTTCTTTGTAACTACATAAGCGAGCCCCTTTTCTTTACAATTTAATATTTATTATTTCAAATAAAAAAATATATAATTTTTTAGAATGAAAGATTTCAGCTCTAAAGAACTGATGATGGATTTATTTAATTAAACCCGAAACGTCTTCTAAGTGGAGATTTTTATTCGATAGAGGCTCTCCTTTTGGCTGACATCCTCTCTTCCTGTCTTTCATTCTAATCGTTGAACAGCCACTTCTTTTATTAAAATATATAATTTTTTATTTAATAATTAAATTTCTCATATTAAATATTATAAAATTTGTTAGCCTATATAATTTTTTTTTTTTTTTTATTTGTAGTGGGCTTCTGTGTAGTGGGCTAGGGTATCGGCTTCTACAAAGAAGATCCCTGTTCAAACACTGGGCGTGCGGGATTTTTTCATTTGAGACATTTTGAATCAATTGACTTTTTTACTTATGAATTGGAAGTGGTCAAGTTTGAAACTAAGTTGGGAAAATAAATATATCTCGACACAAAAAAATCTGGTGTGACCGCGCTGGTGCACAACTTTTGCTTACAGAATGGATAAGAGTTAAAAAAACAAAAAGTTAACGTGATCTATTGAGCCAGAAACGTTTATTTATAAGAATTGTCTGAAAAATTATGGAATATGATTAAGCAAAGGGAGAGCCAAACGTCGAGGGTTCGCATCCCGCCCCAGGAATTGGGAATATTTCAAATGAATCGGACACCAACCAATTGAAATAAATAGGGACGGATTCTAAATGGCCTCGAATGCTGAAAAAGACCTTAAACAAATAAACAAAAAATTCTTAAATATAAACTAGCCGCACCGCCCGCCTTTGGTTATTCTTATAAATCTTTTCAAAATTTTTTTTAAAAGCTACCTCTTATTTCAATTAAAAAATAAATAAAAAAATAAATGTTGATATTATTCTCCCTAACCGATAAAGGTTTTCCGTCCTTTTGTATTGTCCCTCCTGACACATTGCTAAAAGGCGGAGCTGACTAAGGGTGTTGGCGGGGTTTAGGGGGGGTGTCTTTATACATAAACTCATGTCATCCCTTGTAATAATAATAATACTACTCTCACAAATACAAGTTTATTAGCCAACTCAAACAACAACAACAACAAACATGTATGTATGTAAACAAAAACAATATTTTTGTTTAAAGAGGAAAATTCATTTATACAATTTCTTAATATTTTGCCATCTCCGTATAACAATTCAAAAAATATTTTTTTGAATTTCTTCAAGCAATTTTGGTTATCAAGAGAACTGGATCCAAATTTCTCTTGATAACCAAAATTGCACTCCGAGTAGAAATTGGTGGATCCGTGGTTCAACTCCCGGCGGCACACTCTTACTTTTTTCGGGTATATGAATTAATAAATATTAATTATATAAATTTCCTTCGCGGCTCACATACGCCATGTATATAATATCTTAAATATTGTATATCGACGTTCTAATTAGTAAAGTGAGATCTTCTAGGGATTACAGGAAAATTATTTTCATCCTGAAATTCATAAAACTTTTTGAGTTATTAATTCTTAAAGTTACGATTTCTCCCATACCCATAGGAAATGTATAGAGAAATATTTATCTATGTATTCTTTGCATTGATGTATTCTATGAATTTAAATAAATCCTCAAGCAGGCAATGGATTGGAATAGTAATGATGATTTTTTTTTTCATAATTAAGAAAAGGTCCGCCGCAGTCGGACCCGAGCCAGCAGGCGAGGCAAAGGCCCCGACTAGGCGGGCGCCGCGGCTAGTAGCTTAAAATTAAATAATCTATTTTTTTTATATTGTTTGGTCATCGCTATTTGAAGTCAACCTGTTAACGAGTGTCATCATCATTCTTTATAAAATTTAAACAAAAAAAAATAACATGTCAATCAAGAAGATATTTCTCTTTGTTATTTTTTTTTTTTCAACTTTTCATCAAAACAATTTGATTTATTACAAGAAAATTTTTTTAAACATTTCACATTTTCAATTCCAAAATAATAATAATAATAATAATCAGCTTTAAAAAAATAATAATAATAATTTTAACTTTGAATTGCACTTAAGAGAGAGTGAGGAGATAATCCTCTCTTTTTTTTTCTACTAATGAGAGGATTTTTAAATATTAAAACAACGAGAGATTAAAATCATAATACTTGTTCGTTCCTTTTTGGACAAGAGATTATTCCCATGTCGTTCTTAGAGAAAATGTCATTGCTTATTTATTTTACCACTTTTCAATTAATATCTTTGATTATATATTCATAAAGAAAAATTTTTCTTTTTTTTTTTTTTGTGCGATTTTTCTCATCCACTCAGGATATAAATCATATTATGCTTGAATGGCCAAAATCCGGACAGAAAATCATTTACGAGAGAAATATGGATTTGTTACCTATAGGAGGTGGAACGAAAAGAGATTAGATTGCGTCAAATGCTTAACTCTCCCCTTTCATTTGATTGAATATGAGAAAATAAATGAAAAAACAGAATTGCTGGTTGCCGCCTAACAGGCGTCTAGAATTAAGATTGAATCTCTTGGCTAGATGGATGGCATTGGGGTTGATGTATTTGTTATGTCACTAATCCTTTGGACAAGTCCAGGGCAATTTTTTGATCATTTTTATTTATTCTTAGTTTCCATCTCTCAGTTGCCAAAGAGTACTAGTACTTTACTGATGCACTTTTTCAGTTTTTTTCGATTATCTCAAAATTCGCTTCAACGATTTTTTTTTAAATTCAAAAATCAATTATTTTTTAGATGCTCTTTAAAATGTATATTATCATTTTGCGATTGAAATCTTCTGAAGACCACTTTACTCTTGTATTTCATAGGAAAGATAGGAGAAATGGTTGCCATGGTAACAAAATATAAATATTTTCCCATACTTATAAATTTTACATCTTGAATTCATATGTTCCGTACTGTCGGGAACTAAATATATTTCGACACGAAAAATCTGGTGTGACAAGCACAGTACACAACTTTCGATTACCGAAGGTAGGAGAAAGTTGTGTGCTGTGCGCCAGTCACACCAGATTTTTTACTTTCTCTTACCTGTTTATATTATATATATAGAGAGAAAGTATTGGTTTCATGTCAAAAATTCGAAGTCGAGATTTTGATGATAAATATATGTTTTGAGGCCCTTGAGTCCAAAAAAGAGGACCCCGCAAAATGGTCTGCGTTCAATTTAAAGCGAGGTTGAAATTTTATATTTAAGTAAGGCTCCCACCAAGGGCGGATCCATATGTGTTTCTCGGGGGGAGGGGGAGGGGGGGGAGGGTAAAGTCTTTAACTATCGAATAATCAACAATTTAACACCAAAAGCATATATCTTTGACCTACTAGTAGTAGGGAAACAATATCCTGCTCTCCATCTTCACAGTCAGAAGAACTTTCTAAATGGGGTAATGGCGCTCAGATGAGCGATATTACCCTAAACGGTAGTTTTATAATTAATTTGAAATAAAAAAAAAAAAAAATCATTTGCAATTGTTGAAAATTGATTACATTATCACAGAATAGAATAGTTTTATTGTCAGAAAAGTAAAATTTAAAATTTAATAAGCATTAAAATTTTGGACTTATCGACAAAAAACACGTAACCAATAATTAGATCAGTGCGGCCGCAAACGAAGAAACTCACTTCACGGTCACATGACGCAAGCTGACTGTCCTTTTGCATTGTTGCCTGTTAGAGACCCCCTCCCCTTGCATTTCACGCTACGTGGCGATTTGCTAAGTTTTATTTGGACAGAGTTACAGGGGTGAGCGCCATTACCCAGTGAGCGCCATTACCCTACTTGTTGGCCAGAAAATAAAAGCGCCATTACCCTACTTGTTGGCCAGAAAATAAAAACAAATCAAATTTTTAAGTATTAATTTTTAAAATTTTACATTCAAAATAAATTTTTTTCGAAAAAAAAAAGTTTTTTTTTTTTCAAATCTCGGGGGGGGGGTAATTACCCCTTTATCCCCCCCTTGTATCATGATAACACAATATAAATATTTTCCCATGTTTATAAATTTTATCTTGAATATAGGCTCTATATCGATACAAAAAATCTGGTGTGACAAGCGCGGAAAACAACTTTCTCTTTTCAAAGGTAAGAGAAAGATGTGTGCTGTGCGACCAGTTACCAGTGGTGTAGTGGCAAAATTTTCAGTGTGGGAACGCTAAATACATGACTTATCAATGGAGGGGCCCTCCACCGGAAAATTTTAGAAAAATTATTATTATTTTTTTTTTAATGAGTGAAATCAGTGTGGGAAAGCCGTTCCCACTCCACTAAACCCCTGCCAGTCACACCAGATTTTATTTAGTAAAATTAAAAACATTCACACTTTTTTCTCATTCACACTCACACTCACACACACATTCACACAGTCTTTTCGGCAACTTAGGCCATTTAAGACTTTAGACGATAACCGTTGTAATTTATATATCAATTTGGGGTTCAGGCATTTCTATTTAAGCCATCTGGTATCCAAATGGCTTAAATAAAATCTTCGGACTGCCTGGGTCCGAACCCGCGACGTTTGGTATAGGAGGTAGACACGCTACAACCAGATTTTATAAGTTTGTTTGTTGTTTTTCAACAATTATAAATTAGTTCTTCTAAGCGTGTTCTTAATAAATTTATTATTTAAATACAGTAGGCATTTTTTTTTTTTTTTTTTATTAAATTAAAAATTTATTGAAAACCTCTTTATTTTTTGCTAGGCCAAAGTTAATCAGAGTTGATTGTTGAAATTACTTTTTTATTATTAAATAAACCTTCAACCCTTCAAGGGGTATAGGAAAGTGATTAAATTTATCATTAAAATAAACTTTGTGTAATCATTGTCATTTCAATTTAAACTATTAAATAGTAGTTTAATAAAGTTTAACAAAGTGGAATTACAGAATTTAAATGCTTTTGAACCTAAATATTATAATGAATTTCCATATAACGTCAATACAATAATAACACTTGACGAAACAATGCAAATTATATATACCTATTTATTTTTGTAAACACTCACACTCAGGGCCGTGCCTAGGTTATTTAGCGCCCGGGGCAAGTTAGTCCTTTAGCGCCCTTTGTATATATTTTTACTTTCTCTTACCTATGTATATATGTAATATATATATAGAGAGAAAGTATTGGATTCATGTCAAAAATTCGATGTCGAGATTTTGATGGATCTTCACGTTTTGAGGTCCCCTGAATCCAAAAAAGTGGTTTTCGCGACATGGTCTGTCTGTCTGTGGGTGGGTGGGTGGGTGTGTGTGTGTGTGTTCAATTTTAAGCATGAAGGAATTGAGCTACGAGGTTGAAATTTTATATTTTAGTTAAACACCCCCGGGACCGGAAAAATAAGCTTTTAATCAAAATCGGCCAAAGAGTACTAGTACTTTACTGATGTACTTTTTCAGTTTTTTTCGATTTTCTCAAAATTTGCTCCAACGATTTTTTTTAAAATTCAAAAATCAATTATTTTTTAGATTCTCTTTAAAATGTATATTCTCATTTTGTGATTGAAATCTTCTGAAGACCACTTTACTCTTGTATTTCATAGGGAAGATAGGAGAAATGGTTGCCATGGTAACAAAATATAAATATTTTCCCATACTTATAAATTTTACATCTGAATTCATATGTTCCATACTGTCATGTCGGGAACTAAATATATGTCGACACAAAAAATCTGGTGTGACAAGCACAGAACACAACTTTCGATTACCGAAGGTAAGAGAAAGTTGTGTGCTGTGCGCCAGTCACACCAGATTTTTTACATTGTCACAATAATGTTTCCGCCCCCGGGACCGAAATTTTTTCCCGTTTGGCGCCCCCGGAACCAAATTTTTTTCCCCGTCCGAAAAAATATTTTACCCTTTTTTTAGAGACGCTAAATTTTTGTGCCCCTTCAAAATTTGCGCCCTGGGCAAAGGCCCCGGTCGCCCCCCCTAAGCACGGCCCTACTCACACTTTTTTCCCATTCACAGAGTCTTTTCGGCAACTTAGGCCATATAAGACTTTAAACGATAACCGTTATTATGAAAATATATATATCGAGATCCAGGCATTCTTATTTAAGCCATTTGGTATCCGAACCCTGGACCCTTGGTATACAGGGGAGGCGCGCTACCAACTACGCCAAGTCCGAGGGCAAGGGAATTATATTAATTACTAGCCGCGGCTGACCTGTGTCTTTATTTAATTAGCATTAACTATTAGCAATAATAGAGATCCGCCCCCCCTGGGGCCTAAGATTATTGTAATTTTCTCTCTAGATAAGATAATTCACCTACCATATATGATAAACGAAACACATTTTTCTTTTTTTTTTTCAAAGAGATCGTGAGAGAAAGGATAACAAAAGAGTGTCGATAGAGTGATAAAAATGTGTGTGTGTCTATGTGCGTTGTAAAGCAAAGTGGCTAGCTGAGGAAGCATTCAAGTTAATCAGCTCTGATCGAATTGAGTCATCTCGTTGGTTGCGTGCGATGCGACAACACTCATCAGGACAAGCAACGTTAGTAGAGTAGGAAACGACTAAAAGCTTGCCAAGCAAACTTCCGTTTGTTTTATCCAAGAGAGAGAAAAGGAAAGGGAAAAAGAAAAGGGGATGAACAAGACTAACTAGTACTAGAGTGGAAAGAAAGAGGGAGTCAACTAATGGATAACTAAGAACAAAAATAAAATCCCTCATTAATAAATGGATTGCATTCAATTTGTTGTTATTCAAATAATCAATTGCAGAGTGTCCGTCTGTCACGCTCTGATCAATTTCTCGGAATTCGAAAAATAAAATTTCGCATTGTTAGGAAAAAATAGTCGGGTCTCCAAATTCCCAAATGGGAAGGCTCAAAAAATTTCGGGAAATCCAGATTTCACATAGGAAAGCATTGGGTTGTATCTCTGCTTATTAAAAAATCTGGTGTGACTGGCGCACAGCACACAACTTTCTCTTACCTTCCGTAATCGAAAGTTGTGCTTGTCACACCAGATTTTTTTGTGTCAACATGTATTTAGTTTACGACAGTACGATACATTCGATTTTCAAGATGTAAAATTTATAAGTATGGGAAAATATTTATATTTGGTTGCCATGGCAACCATTTCTCCTATCTTTTCTATGGAGTACAAGAGTAAAGTGGTCTTCAGAAGATTCCAATGACAAAATGAGAATATACATTTTATAGAGAATCTAAAAAATAATTGATTTTTAATTAAAAAAAAAATCGTTGAAGCGAATTTTGAGATAATCGAAAAAAACTGAAAAAGTGCATCAGTAAAGTACTAGTACTCTTTGATCGATTTTGTTCAAAAGCTGAAGAAGAAGTAACGTCGTTTCTTTCGTTTTGATTTATTTTTGTGTTTTGATAATAATAATGTGGTTACAACCCCAACTACTACGTCATCATCGGTGTCCATTGCTAACTGAAACAAATTAATTTAATTTGATTTTGGTTTGTGCATCATCGATGAAGCACAAACTTTCTGTTTCGTATTTCGTATTTCATGTTTCACGTTTCTAGTTTCCTTGATGTGTGGCTTGCCTTAAAATGAAAATAATTGCAAAGGGCGGTGTCACCTCAGTTTAGAATATAATTCTAATCCCCAGGGATTGATTGAGCGTGTGTGTTTGTCATATCTTATTTATATTATATATATGGAACAATATTAGCTCTCTCTTTGTTTACTAAAGTCTTAGTACGTAGTTCTCATTGAGTTCACCTTCAAAAGGTAGCTACGTCATATATAAATTTACTTAACATAATTGTTTGAATTCTGACTTGGGAATAGAAGAGAAAAGGGGGAGGGTAGAGGGAGACGGGGGAGGAAGGGGGAGGGGGGTTGTTTGTTCTCTGAATTTACATTCTAATTAAACATGGTCAAGATTTGACCTCGTCTTCTTGTCAATTCAACCATCCCCCATATAAAGAGATCCTTCTACTCTGATTAAGTCCTCGGGAAGATAAACATCATGAATAGAGAGCGAGACTGTGAGTGATAGGAATACATAGGCCTACCTACATAAAAGAGAGACAATTAAACTGTTGGGACCACCAGTATAATGTTTATATAACTCTGTATTGCTATAAAAGAGAGCACTGTAAAAAGAAAAAAAAAGAAAAAAATGAAAAATCTGTAAAATTATTTGTCAGGCTCATAACAGGACAAGTAGTCCTGAGAGCTATAATAAAAACTTATTCTATTCTAATCTATTCTAAAACACTCGTCGCTATTTAACAATTTACCGATCAGATAAAAGAATTTCGAAAGCTGAACCTCCATTTATTTAGTATTTCTCCTATTAAGAGTATACATTTCATTCTGACTTACTGTTACTGTCATGGCTGGTTGCAAGAATCTATAAATGTACATTTTAATATGTATAAAAAATAGAAAATTGGAGTAGAACATCAATGAAAAGGTTAAATATTATAAATTACAGCTGTTTTATCTTTTAAAATATATTAAATTTCTAATTATTAAGAATTCAATTATTTAAAATAATAATTAAAAAAAAAATTATATTATTTATTTGTTTACATTGTAGGAGAAAATAATTTAATAATTAATAACCTCTTCTAATTTAATTTTGTTTGAATTTGTTTTCCTCATTTATTTATTTATTTATTTATTACCATGCCCAACAGAATAAACCATTTACTGAGCAGGGTACAAACATTGGTTATCCAATACATTACCGGCAAGCCTATATTTAAAGATTTCATTAATTAATTTGGGTGATCGGAAGAAAAGATCTATCTTGTTATATTTGTTGTTATATAATTCACACATTATTACACAAGTTCTTTTGAAATAATCGTTTGTTGAATGTGAAAGGTAGAATAAATCGCAAGACCTCAAAGGAGCATGGAAATTAGAGAAATAGGATCATCAACAATTCCACGTACAAGTTTCGAGAGATGAAGAATATGCATGGCTTCCCTTCTGCCCTCAAGCCATGTTCCTCCAGGTTAGTCAGGTAATCGAAAGAATCAACAACAGGATAATGTCCATGTTGTTTATAATAGAGATATCTAGAAAATTTTTATTGATTTCGATTTTGTTGGTATGAACCTGGTGTATGGGCCTCCAGATGACGGAACATAGAGACGACATATGCACGATACAACACAGTGATGGGAGAAATCCCGTGTGTTTCTAATAGGAACCGACCGAATATTCGGTTTCGGTTACGGTTTCGGCCAGTTTCGCCAAAAATCATGGTTTCGGCCGTAGTTTCGGTTTCGGCCAAAAAGTAGCCGAACCTTTTTCGGCCGGCCGAAACCAGAGTCTGAAAAAATGGGATGAGACTCGCATGCAAAAAAAAAAAAGGTCAAATAATTTGCACTTGAGGGAGAAAAAATTTAGTCTCCCTAAAAAAAGGTAAAATGATTTTCACGGGAGGGAAAAAAATTCAAAAAAAAAAAGGTAAAATGAAAAAAATTTTTATAGGAAATACAGTTTCGGTTTCGGTTACGGTTTCGGCCGAAACTAAGGTTGAGGCCGAATATTCGGTTTCGGTTTCGGTTTCGGCTGAAAATCTTGTTTCGGTCGGACCCTAGTTTCTAATAATGAAACCTTACATTCTGTGTGCACCATTACATATGTCGTCTATATGAGATATAAGTACACAACTTTCGATTACCGAAGGTAAGAGAAAGTTGTATGCTGTGCGCCAGTCACACCAGATTTTTTAAAGATGGCGTTAAGTTAAGAATTCGCAACTTTCCTTAATTTAAAGGGCCAGTAAATTTAAAGCCTCGTTAACTAAAAGGGCTTTAGTTATTTCTAGAACTGCTTTCTTGCAGACCGGCATCTTGATGAAATAAAAAATAAAAAATTTAATTATATATCAATCTTTAATTATTTTTCATTTGAGAGTATTAAATGACTTTAATTTTCCATAAGATAGAACCCAATGCTTTCCAATGGGCAAAATTTTTTTTTGTAACATCCTTTTGAGGACTCAAGTATTTATCTTGGACTTTCCGACCATAATGTTGTCCTCTATAAGAGTACAAAATTTTATTTCCAAATTTCAAACCGAAGTTTGTCAGATAGACAGACAGACGGACACTCAATTATATACCTTATATAGATACTTTACAAATTAAACTTTTATTTTTCAATGAAAGTGGATTCGTTTTTTATTTTAATTAGTACATTTAATTCTCTGGGTCTGTGTTTGCTCTACTAAAGATTTTTATACCCCTTTTTTTTTCTCGTCATATCTCTGAATCTCTGTTTATTTAAGATATGGCTTATTATTATTATTATTATGATTATTGATTAAACTTGTAGCAGATCAAAGCCACAGCTGTCATTAGATGATACACTCTGGGAATAGATGTATGTTTAATGGAGATCCCTCCCCCCTCTCTGTCTGTCCTTCTGACAATTAATTACCCACTCCCCCACTTCATCATCTTACAACTTAATCATTTCATCATCTGATCACTGATTTATATTTAATTGTCTATAAATAAATTTATTTTTATTCTTAAATTTTATATTATTATACGAAAGTAGTGTGATTTAAAAAAATATTTTATCGGTAAATTAAATTTCGACAAAAAAAAATCTGGTGTCACAGCACATCACACAACTTTCGTATACTGATATCGCTTAACAAGTCCATTATTTATTTATTTTATTCTTAAAACGGGGGCTGGATTCTACCCAATTCTAGAACTTCCATTCTCAGAGAAAGTTGTGTGCTGTGCTGTCACTTTTTATTTAAATTCTATTTTTTTGTAGAAGAACAAGAGAACAGAATATTTATTCCTCTTAATCAAAAAAACTTTTGTCATTGAAGATCATTAATGTTTGTATAAACTGAGAAACCTATCTAGAGATGAATATATATAATAGCGGAGTGTCCGTCTGTCTGTCTCTCTGTCCACCTGTCACCAACTTCCCGTTGGTATTTTGAATCGAGATTTTTAATCTTATAGAGGATCTTATAAAGAGTTCAGGAAAAATACTCGGGCCCCCAAAAATTTTCAAAATGGGAGGCGAAAAAAAATTCCAGAAAATGAATTTGCCCATTGAAAAGCATTGAGTTTTGTCTTGCCATGTGAGAAATTAAACCCAAATGAAAATTTAAAACCAATTAAAATTAATTATTTTAAAATAATTAAATCTTTCAAATGAAGAAAAATAATAAAAGTTATTGTATTATTCAATTTTTATTTTTTTAAAGATATTGTGGATGAAGCTCGGTGGACAAGACAGACAGACGGACACTCCTACATATATAGGTCTATATATTTTAATAATCCTGATATGTATATCTATTGCTTGAAACGAGTTGACTAAAAAATTGCGGTAGTCGATTAAGAAAGTCGATCGTCCACCGTAGGCGGCCTGGAGCCAGCTGGATGAAGGTCTAGGAGGGCGAAGCCCCATGAATAGGTTGCATAATTGCTCCAAAAGTTGTTAAATTTTTAATATTTTTAGGGATTGCCAATTCTACTCTTAAAAGAATTCACTCACCGTTTTTGTTTTGTTTTGTTTTGTTTGATAAAACAACGAATAATTTAATCCTCTCCACTTGTTTTTCTTCTTTTATTATTTAAACAAATTACAATATTTATTATAAATAGATCCAATAAGGGTGCAATAATCATTTGTTCGTTTTCTTTTTTTTTGTTCTTGTTGTTTATTATTATTATTATTTGTTCTCTAACAGGTGGAAGGAATAAAAAGAAAAGTTGGAATGATTATTAAGTTTTTTTATTTTTCCTTTTTTTTTCAGT
>JAKCPI010025892.1:0-13939 GCA_023213315.1 Euborellia annulipes | reverse complement strand
GACACACACATACCATGCTTTGATTTGGATGAAATTTTTTTTACGGGTTCTATAACGAAAAAAAGATAGCCATCCGCGAGGATTTTCTTTTTTCTTTAATATTTTGGGAAATATCGAGGGTCGAAAATGTTAAAATTTGATGATTTTCTGTAGACGCTCACTTTTAAAAATTCATAACTCTGGTTCTATTTGAGCTAGAAAAAAACTTTTTTTCCATTTTAAAGCTAAAGGAGTGAACTTTAAGAAAAAATTCGTTCCACCAAAATTTATTAAAGATTTCACATTGTTATCAACAATTGAAATCTTAAAATCGATTTTTAACAATGGGGCCCCAACTGTATTGCATTTTTATTATAACCATCGCATTCTACGTCGAATTTTATACCGATAACGGTTTTTTAATCGATGGAGAATCAATTAGTACTATTGAAAAAAATCCCGCCAAGTGCTCTCATGCGGTAAAATGACGTCATATCAAAAATAAGAAAAAAAAAGTCCGAGGGCATTGAACCACTCTTTCCAAAACTATATTTAGATTTAATGTAGCTTTTATGTTCAAGTAGCTATCCGTTGCACAAGTAGGGCTATTTTTCGATATTTTTTTGCCTAAAAAATGATGTTTTTCGAGAAAAAAACTAATTTTGGAGTTAATTACTCGGGATTTTTTTACTTATTCTATTAGAGGTTTTCTTTCTGCACCAAATGACATCCCATTTAGTCTGATCTGATTAGCCGTTCGGAATCTACAGGGGGTTTAAACGTTCAAATTAGAATTTACCGCAGCACGGTAAAATAAAATGGTAGGAAAAAAATAAATGGTGAAATCTTTAGCTGAAAACTCATTCTTTCTAACCGTATATTCCCCATAATTATACCTCTTAAGACAGAGGAGTTATTCAAGCTGATAAACTTTTTCGTGCATGCTCTAGGGCAAGAAAAAAAATCTTTGCACGAAAAAGTTTATCAGCTTGAATAACTCCTCTGTCTTAAGAGGTATAATTATGGGGAATATACGGTTAGAAAGAATGAGTTTTCAGCTAAAGATTTCACCATTTATTTTTTTCCTACCATTTTATTTTACCGTGCTGCGGTAAATTCTAATTTGAAAGTTTAAACCCCTGTAGATTCCGGAACGGCTAATCAGATCAGACTAAATGGGATGTCATTTGGTGCAGAAAGAAAACCTCTAATAGAATAAGTAAAAAAATCCCGAGTAATTAACTCCAAAATTAGTTTTTTTCTCGAAAAACATCATTTTTTAGGCAAAAAAATATCGAAAAATAGCCCTACTTGTGCAACGGATAGCTACTTGAACATAAAAGCTACATTAAATCTAAATATAGTTTTGGAAAGAGTGGTTCAATGCCCTCGGACTTTTTTTTTCTTATTTTTGATATGACGTCATTTTACCGCATGAGAGCACTTGGCGGGATTTTTTTTCAATAGTACTAATTGATTCTCCATCGATTAAAAAACCGTTATCGGTATAAAATTCGACGTAGAATGCGATGGTTATAATAAAAATGCAATACAGTTGGGGCCCCATTGTTAAAAATCGATTTTAAGATTTCAATTGTTGATAACAATGTGAAATCTTTAATAAATTTTGGTGGAACAATTTTTTTCTTAAAGTTCACTCCTTTAGCTTTAAAATGGTAAAAAAAGTTTTTTTCTAGCTCAAATAGAACCAGAGTTATGAATTTTTAAAAGTGAGCGTCTAAGCAGAAAATCATCAAATTTTAACATTTTCGACCCTCGATATTTCCCAAAATATTAAAGAAAAAAGAAAATCCTCGCGGATGGCTATCTTTTTTTTCGTTATAGAACCCGTAAAAAAAATTTCATCCAAATCAAAAACATGTCGGTCAGAAAGTGTTCGGTTTGTAAAAGAATCACCCATATCCATCAAAATCTCGACATCGAAATTTTGACATGAAACCAATACTTTCTCTATCTATATATTAACATATATAGAGGTTAGAGAAAGTAATAATGAAATTCAATATAGAATATATATATATTAATTATATAATATTTTGATTTTTTTTGCGTATAGTACCTTTTTTGAATGGCCAATTTATTTTTTTATTGCCAAAAATTAAAAAAAAAATTATTTGAAAATAAAAAAAATAATCTCTATAAATAAATAAAAATTAAATAAATACATATTAAACACTTGGTGTTTCAAATTAAATTTTATTTCTATAGGAACAAGAGAAAAATTTTATATTTGTTTTCGGTAACTTTTTTTTTTTTTTAACACTTTTTTCCAATTCACACTCACACTCACACAAACACTCTTTTCGGCAACTAGACATATAATACTTTATACGATAACCAATAATTTATGAGACGATAAGAGATTCCCATCACCAATATAATAAGGACCAGAGGCGTACCGAGGCAGTTGGGGGCCTGGGGCGGCACTAAAAAGAGGTGGCCTTATATTTATTTTATTTATTGGGTGATTCATCCTTCCCCTTTTCGGGGTTTAGGACATATACATAATTTTGTAAGAGGTGGCCTTATATTGATTTTTTTTTTTTTTGGTGGGGGGGGGGTGCTCATCTTTAAATATCCCTCTCCTCCATACACAAAAATATTTTTAAAATACCGTATATCCCTGAACCCCAAGGGGTCAGAGCCTCTCAAAGAGAAATTTCCATTAAATTTTTTTTTTTTTAATCTAAATTTTTCCGTTTTTACTTGAGCCTTGAGGGCCCGGGGCTTAAATTTTTCAAATGTATGAAAAAACTTTCCTGAACACCCCCCCCTCCCCATCAAAACTTTCTGCCTACGCATAATAATTATTTTTTAAAATCTCTATACATAATTATAACGCTAAAAAAATAAAAAATAATTTTACTTTGTATAATAGAAATGATAAATAATATTATAAGGAGAGAATCGTACTTGTAAGAGAATTAATAGAATATAGTTTTTAATATAAATCAATTTTAATATATTTAATATAATATTTCAAAAGTGCGCCTCGTAAGAAAGCAAAGATCATAAGAGAGAGAAGTAAAGTTTATATACAAAGTTTTTAGCGCTACCTGGCGGAAAAACGTTGAACTAAAATGGTTAAAAGTAGGTGATTTTATAGAAATTCTGAAAAACTGAATAACTCAAAAATAATAGATCAAAAAATTATTAAATTTTAACAAATAGATTTAAAAATTAATTACCTACCCCGTGTCATTCCCCGATTTTTTGATTAATGCCTTGTTTTTGAGTTTATTCTTGTCAAAAAAAATTTTTTTTGAGAAAATCAAAAAAAAAGGACAACGACAAAGGGTTAATATTTTAATTATCTTTTATTTAAAAAAAATCCGAGGTCGATATCTTCAAAATTGATCGAGTTATATGGTTTTGTAGTTGAGGCCTCTGGAACTCCCCCTTAAGTCGATATTCAGGAATTTTTTTCATGTATTAATATTGATCCAATTTTAATGAATTTTTTTTGAATCATAGATAAATTAATCTTCTTTCTGAAAATATTTCTGTTTTCCTTGTATTTCAGTTATTTATTTTTAAATAAATTTTTTTTGTAAGTAAAAAAAAAGCAATATAAATTTTTTTCAATTTCAAAAAGGGTATATGGGCATCCTCTTGCGGCCTTCTAACAAACTCAATAGATTCTGAAACTAGAATACATGTAGAACATAATTGGATCGAAACTTTTTGCCCGATTTTGCCCGAAAAATTTTTATTAATTTTTTTTATAATTAAATCGGCAGAAAAACAAATGATTTCCCTCAAACCAATTGAACTTCTCTCTGCTTTACAGATAATATTGAAACGTGACAAAGGGCTGACGGACAAAATAAAATCAGGCTATTATTAGAATGACCATAAAATTTGAAGGGGGGCCTCAAATTTTGTAATCTTTGAAAAAATAATCTAATAAAAGGGAATATCCAATATTTGAAAATTGCATTTTTTCTTGTTCATATTCTTATTAATATTATTGAAATAACTATATTATTTTTGTATACAAGTGGTAAAGCCCCCCTAGAACCCCCTTACAAGCCTTCGATGAGCAAATGCATCAAATTTATTCTTGCTCACTATTTTGCAATTGCTCGACTTCGGCGCAAAATTTTAAAGTTTTAAATTTCCTTCACTGACTCGACTTCCTCTGTCTCTGGCCAATCAGCAAGAGAGAGTGGTAAACAGGAACATAAAACAGAAGTTAGTGGCTTTATATTAAAGTAATGATATTTATTATTTAACAAATAATTTTTATTTAAGTATAATGACAGAGACATAGAAGCCGACTCCAAGGGGCCCAAGGGGCTCGAGCCCCCCCCCCCCCCCCCCCAATGTTGAAGGAAGAGAAATTAAGTCATAAGATTTAAACTTTCGACCGTTGGTTCTCGTTGAAACATTTTGTAAATTAAAATTAAATATACAAATTAAACACTAGGTGATTTGTTTCAAAGGTTTTATTAATTAAAAATTAACACTTGATACGTATTTCGGTGTATATATATGAAAGTATATGCTAGTATCTACTTTCATGTATTAGAATGTAATCACTTCTGATGATGACAAGGAATTGTCGAAATACGTATCAAGTGTTAATTTTTAATTAATAAAACCTTTGAAACAAATAACCTAGTGTTTAATTTGTATATTTAATTTTAATTTAAAATAAGTCATCTTTGTAATCAGTAATCCATTAAAATGTATATAAAGACATATTGCTTGTAATTATCAAAGCAAAATTTTTTTGATACCTTGAGTAAGAGGTAGTTCACCATAGAGAAGCGTCATTTTAAAGTTTATTCAAATCGGGTGAGAGATTTGTAAACCCCTGATAAGGGGGGGTTCCCTACCCCTAATTTGATATAATGATATCCTAACAGCACTCCAGGATAATTTTCTACCCATTAATAAAAAAAACTCCATTGAAAATCGAATCTGTAGTTTCGGAGTCTATGCGAAGAAACCTGGTGTGTCGTTGGTGACGTCACGACTTGTAACGCGACATGGGCTAAAAAATTTGAGTTGATAAAAATAAAGTTTCACTTTAAAATGAGTTCGCCCCCCCCCTTCCGAAAAAATTCTATATACACCCCTGATAATGGTAGAGCCTCATATTTTGATTGCTTATTCGTTTCATTCTATACTTGCCCTATCAGTATTTGAGAATACATCGAGAGTCCCTAAAAATAAGCCTGGCAAATTCTTTTTGAAATCTGCTTGTTGACCAATTCCCTGATAATAAGTAGATGATGTATGGTGAAGGGGAAATGGAAAATAAACCCAAATAGACAGAGCTTTTAATATCAAGTTAGGGCGAGGGGGGGGATAATGTATTTTATATATATATATAAAAAGCAAACTGGGCTGAATACTATGAAGAGAGAGAGAGTGAGAGAGGGGAGACACTGATTTGATCCCAGATTGACACTCGAGTTGCATCCTGTCTGTCACATGCATTATCCGAGCCAGAACATTTAAACATCCATCAAGCACGATTAAGCGGGACATTGTTTTTTTCTTTTTTTACTCTTTAATTTAAATAAAAAAAAAAAAAAAAAAACATCTTTGAAAACTCTAAAAGCTTCCATTTATAGTGCATTTTTCCACCCTCGCAACGTTTTTCCCCTTCTGACATTTGAGATCATCATTTGACCAACTTCCCGGTGGAATTACAAAAATGAAATTTTGCACTCTTATTTTTAAGGTGCGCGTCTCGAAAAGCCATTAGAACAGGATTGACTACCGAGTTACTCGAGGCGGCAAGAGATGGCGTTAGTTTTTCTCATAGGGATACAAGGGATTTATTCCATTTCATTTGAAAGATTCCAGCTAATTAATTAAGGGTAAAAAATTAATTATTTTTTAACACAATGATTACTAATTTAATTATCTATAAGTTATAGAGCGAATTTTTTAAAAATATCTTTTATTTAATGCGATTAATCTAAAAAAAAAATTTTTTTTTTCGAAAATCAAAAAAGGGCTTCTGTAAGTTGTATTTATTTTAAATAGCTTTAATTAAAAAAAAATTTTTGGGGGGTGTATATATTTACCCAGACATAATTCCTCAAGAATATACGATAAAGTCTCGGGGAAGTCATTCCCCATATTTTTATTACAATTTCATTCGGTTGCTGAGGTCATTTTGATTTCCAAGAGTGCAATTATATATTACAGTAGAACCTCGTAAGTTAAACCTCGCTAAGTTCAAAACCTCCGTAACTTAAAAATTTTTTAAATTCCAGCTTCCCTTGACAGCGTAAAACCTCTATTACAAAAGAACAAAACCTCTGTAACTTAAACAAATATTCTGAACTTGCATAGCCCTCGATAACCTAAAATGATATTTTGGTGACCTCTATAACTTAAAGTATTTCTTTACATATCATCGAAAAAAATAGTTAATGCAGAAAAATCAAAAATACATGAAGCAGAAAAAAAATTACTGATTTTTTTGTAAATAAATAAATCTATTAATTTAATTTATATTTAACTAAACTATTCTAAATAAACAAATAGATCAAACGAAATTCCTTTTCACTTCACGTGCCCAAAGTCAATAAACCTCGGTACGTTAAAATTATATTCAATAACCTCTCTAACTTCAACTCTCGATAAGTAAAAAACTCGATAACTCAAATTTCTAACCGTTTCCCTTGAACTTTAACTTATCGAGGTTCTACTGTATATTGCAATTTAAATAAGTACCGATCGTTTCCGGCGGACGTTCAACTCTCATGTTTCTAGGGGGCCACCTATCCCTAGATTCAGCAGAGCTTGGCGTTGCTTAACTTCAACGATCTCGCCGGCACTTTTGTCATTCTTGCAATAATCATCAATAGTGTCCGAGTAGGTCCTATGCCCTCTCCCTAAAGGCATAAATAAATAAATAAAACGATTATTATACTCTGCCATTTTTATCACAGCAGGTTATCAAAAGAATTAAACTATTTTGTTAATGTATAAGATTTATAAGCTTACCTTTTTTATAAAAAAAAAATTTTTAAGAATAGCTATAAACCATAAAACCATGAAATATATTTAGGGCTATATATATTATATAATATAATAAAATAATTATAATTTTCTAATCATTGAGTATTTAAATTGAAACATTTTTATTATTACTATTCACTGTTTATTTTTATAAATTAATTAAAATCAATAATTAAAAATTATTTATTATTACGTAATATTTTTTAATATTATATTTTTATTTAATAATACAAAGAATAAATAAAAAGATTTGTATTTTGCAATCTCTCTTTGCCATGTCTATGCATTGGTGTTTCTGCATTGAAATGTCCGGTCTTTTCTATTCTATCTCTTTGACAGTAGGCCTCTCATAGCAAAATACACGAGAGACTTGACTTGAATTATCCGTAATATATAAATCGTTTTAATTTAAACTAATTATCTATATTTATTAAATATTATATGAGCTTTAAAATGAATATAAACTTTTTTTAAATCTAATGTGACGTTAATGAAAATCGAATCAAGAAATTTTGACAGCTGCTAATCAAGTTATTTTAATGTGATTTATTTTTAATCAAACAATTTTAAACAATCTAAAGAATATACAATATTTAATTTCCGATATTCTTTGAAACCAATATAAGTGAAATTTGTTTGATTGTGTGTTATTGAAGTGTGTTCAAGATAATGAAATGTCATTTTATTTCCATCGAGATTGTCTTTCTTGACATTGATGATTGATTGATTAGTTGTTCTGGGGCTTCTCTTTGCACTGCGACCTTCTAGATCAGATCTGTTGTGCTCCCCCGATCTAGGAATGGTTCGAATTCGGGTGATGTTTTACCCCTGAATTCCTATGTCCATCCCTCAGGCCCTAAGTGCCTGGAATTGGAGGGGATGTGTACTCCCTTTTGCTCCAGCAGAGACGTTCGACTTTGGTTGAATTTTTCGGCAAGTTGGGTTCGAACTCGAGTGACATTTTACCTCGTATTACTAAGCCTCAGCTTATCCGATAAGCCACGCTCGCCTCCTTCTTGACATTAATCAGTGTTTATATTTAATATAAGTGTTTAATAATATTGGCTTGTTAGTGAAAAAGCAAGAATGTCGGATTTCCATTTAGATGACATCATTCAACTTGCACAAGGTATTTATACATTTTTAAATAAAAAAATAAATAAATATTTTAGAGAAATTCATTTCATTTTCAAGATAAAAAAAATTCTTTCCTCGTGTTTTTTTACTAGCCTGATGATGGGGCCATTAAAACTAAAATATATATCTTTATATATATACAAATTATGATACAATTTTTTTTATTTAAAAAAAAAATGAATTTTTTGGCATTGCTTGTTGACAATGCTCTTGGTTGCTGTTCTTTCTGTTGGCTTTCTTCAAGCTGGCTGTTCCCAAGAGATACTTATTATTATTCTCTTTGTATTTTTTTTTAAATATAAAAATAATTATTTATCCAATAACAATAAATAAATTGATTATTAAAATTCATTATTATCAGTTATTCATAAACATTATCGGTTACAATTTGAGATTTTAGAAATAGAAGTAGACCATTATTTTTACTTTCTCTTACCTCTATATATATGTTAATCAGCGGCGTAACCAGCCTTTGAGGGCGGGGGGGGGGGGGGCGAAGCTCAACTAGGGCGCCGATTTTCCAGGGGGCGGAGCCCCTGGACCCCCTTGCTCGCCTTCGGCGAGCAAATTTCTTGCATCCTGTAATTTCCTCAGCGAATTTGTAAAACAAATGAATTTGTTTATATTTACATGTTTTTTAATGACACCTGTATGATTTTGTTTTGATTTTTCTTTGCTTTTACGAAAAATGTCGTTTTCTTCTGTGATTATTTCAAAAAAAACTATTCAGTTTTCGGAAAAATATCAAAGAATAAAATCTTTTTTAAAATTGAGTATTTTATCATAATATAACAAAGAAATTGAAAATTTCGAAATTTCTGAAAAAACTTATTAGGAAAAGTACTACTTCCAAGTGACGTATTTACTCCAAAAGTTGACAGAAATCTACAATTTTAGTGTAAGGAGCATATACCAAATTTCATCTCTCTAGCTGCTTTGGTTTTTAAGCAATCGTGTTCACACACACACCCAGACGTAATTCCAAAGAACATACGAGAAAGTCTCGGGGAAGTCATTCTACATTTTTTTTTAACACACACTTTTTTTCCCATTCACACTCACACTCACACATACATGCACACAGTCTTTTCGGCAACTTAGGCCATATAAGACTTGGGCTTTGAAATTTGGTATCCAAATGGCTTAAATAATCATCAGACTGCCTGGGATCCGAACCCCGATTAGAGCCCTTCACGGGTACGGGTTGGCCCGTAGGCCCGTTACCTACCCGGCCCGCGGACCGGGCCGGGCGGGCTTTGGAGGCCATAAAAAAATTACGGGCGGGTAGCAAGTCTAAATAAACGGGTTCGGGCGGACGGGCATGCAAATGAAATTTTATTTAAAAATTGCTAGACATTCGTTCATTCATTCACTAAATCTCCGGCTGGAATGAGCGGGTTTGAAAAAATTCCTGGCGGACTCGGGCGGGCCTGAAGAATGGTAAAAGCCCTTTCATTTTGAGAAAATCGAAAAAACTGAAAAACTACATCAGTAAAATACTAGTACTTTTTGGCCGATTTTGATTAAAAGCTTATTTTCACGGTCCCGGGGGGTGTTTAACTTAAATATAACATTTCAGTCTCATAGGTCAATTCCTTCATGCTTAAAAAAGTTTTGAATTTCAAAAAATTAAATATTAAGGCTTATACGATTCCTGAGTAAATCTCCACAGCCATAAAACATCAAATTAAGGCTTATATATTGCAAAATAAAAAAAATTTTAATTATAAAGCCTCTATATACGTTATTTATTATTTTTGCAATTAAATTCATTTAAAATAGAATTCAAGTTGTAATATAATTTTAAAAGAAAACAATCAATTTTTTTAAGACAATCGATGAAAAGCATATGATAAAATCACATACGCTGGGCTATATTTTAGAGGCCGTAGGGCGCCTATGCCGCTTTCGGGGGGGGCGCCAAGGGCTCGATGCGCCTGGGGGGGGGGGGGGCTGCGCCCCCCCGCCCCCCCTAGTTACGCCACTGATGTTAATATATAGAGAGAGAAAGTATTGGTTTCATGTCGAGATTTTGATGGATATACTAGTTTTGAGGACCCCTGAATCCAAAGAAGTGGTTTTCGCGACATGGTCTGTCTGTGTGTCTGTGAACAAAATATCTCAAGAACGAAAAAAGCTAGGAGGTTGAAATTTGATATTTAAGTTAGGCACCCCCATGGGACGTGACACGTAGCTTTTAAACAAAATCGACCAAAAAGTACTACTACTTTACTGATGCACTTTTTCAGTTTTTTTCGATTTTCTCAAAATTCGCTCCAACGATTTTTTTTTAACTTTGCCCATCAACCGTAGGTTGGCAGGGAAAGTTAATGTAATCGTAAAAAAAATAGAAATTTTTCTGAAGCTGCCAAAATGCGTTTTGAGGTCCCCTGAATCCATTTAAGAAGTTTTTGGAATGATGTCTGTGTGTGTGTGGTGTGTCTGTGTGTATGTCTGTGGTAATTTTTTTTCGTCAACGAAATCTCAAAAACTATTCGTTCAATTGTTTTGAAATTTTGCACCCATAAACTAGGGGTAGAGCCCAAGAACTGAAAAGCTTTTGGTAAACATCGGACCATCAGGGGAAGGCTCTAGGAGGGGGACAAAATTTTTTTCTTACATAACCTATAATTTTTTTTATATATTCAGAAACTAGACTTCCTCCCGAGTAAAATGATATATAATATGTATACCATCAGGGGGCTCTAGGGGGGACAAATATTTTTTTCTTGAGTAGTGGGTGGGCAAAGTTGTGCGCTCGGCTTAGTCCGACCCTTTATTTAAATTCAAATATCAATTATTTTTTAGATTCTCTTTAAAATGTATATTCTCTTTTTGTCATTGAAATCTTCTGAAGACCACTTTACTCTTGTACTACATAGAAAAGATAGGAGAAATGGTTGCCATGGTATCAAAATATAAATATTTTCCCATACTTATAAATTTTTTACATCTTGAATTCAATTGTACCCTACTGTCGGAAACTAAATATATGTCGAGACAAAAAATCTGGTGTGGCAAGCACAGCACACAACTTTCTCTTGCCTTCGGTAATCGAAAGTTGTGTACTGTGCTTGTCACACCAGATTTTTTCAATTTATTGCAATTTTAATTGAACGGAAATTGATGAAAAAATAACTTTAAGAATTATTTTATTAAGGTTTTTTTTAACACTTTTTCCCATTCCACACTCACACTCTTTGTCAGACACAGAAGCACGCAGTCTTTTCGGCAACTTAGACTATATAAGATTTTAGGCCTATACGATAAAAATTATTTATGAATATATGAACCCTGTTATGCAATGGTGTGTCAAAGACCAAACATCGAGTTTTGAGAAAATCAACAATAAAGTTATTATGTTATATATTGGTTGGGGTGTGTGTGTGTGTATTTAATTATTCACACAACCTTATAACATTCTCAGAGATATTCAATAGGAATGAAATAAATAGAAAGAGATGAGTTTAAAATTAAGGAGTTTAATGAAGAAAAATATGTAATTGTTGTTTTTACATGGATTCAGATATATTTTTATTGTTGTAGTAGAGTATTTTTATCTGCTTCGCTTTGTTAATTGAATTAATTAATTAATTAGAGTAATTAAATATTATAACAAAATCTTAAGATTATATTGAAAGTTAATTATACGAGCTCGATTTTATGTTTGAAATATGAATGAGTGTAAGTTAAAGTTAAGTAAAGTTAAGCGCTTTTTTTTTAATGAAATTAATTAAATTAAAGGAATATCACTTCACAAATGGGTCGCGATGATAATGGGGATAAAAGGGTTGGCACTTATCTTGTTGGTACCGTTGAAAGAAGATTTGTGTGGACACTGGGATCTGTATCCTGGAGTCCAGAAGATGATTGCCGTGGTCGTGTGTGGAGAGACGCCAGGTAGACAACACGGCCAGGTATTTCTTAGGTGAGTAATGTGATTTGAAGTTTATCTT
Organism: Euborellia annulipes; assembly: GCA_023213315.1. Classification (NCBI taxonomy): domain Eukaryota; kingdom Metazoa; phylum Arthropoda; class Insecta; order Dermaptera; family Anisolabididae; genus Euborellia; species Euborellia annulipes. Next base: position 1,859 of record JAKCPI010025892.1, on the reverse strand, counting down.
GATGTTTTCAATAAAATTAATATGTGATTATTTGTTTTTTTTAGGTGCACAATTTATACGAGATGTTGAATGTTAAAGGGTTGAATTGCGTCTCCTCTCGTGGCGTCGCTTGGCTTCCGCTCAGAGGGGTGTGCCTGCTCCTCCCTCCTCCTTTGAGTCGCGGAGTGGGGGGGGAAATGACCTTGATCGACTTCTAATATTCTGAATTAAATTTATAATAGAAAAATGTAATGTTGTAAAAATATAAATAAATAAAAATAATTATAAAATTTGATAATAATTAGAATATTTTGGAGTTGAATAAAGAAAATCTATATATATAAAAATGAAATGGAAAAAATGTATGTATGTAAATATGTATGTATATGTTTTATAGAAATCCACAATTTTCAATGAATCCATTTGAAATTAAGTACACATATAATATATGGTTCTGGAAGTAACGTAGTAATAATTTGAATCTCTTAAATTTTTTGGAAAATTAATTATAATCAAATTTCTTCAATATGGGAACACAAAATCAACAAGTTGGCTGGCAAAATAGAGAGGTGATTAATAGCTCTGAGAGCCAGCTTTCCAAAAATACCACTAGGGCGGTGGGAGGAGCTACCCAACTGCCTCAGCCAATCACGTGATTCTAGCCGAAAGTTATAAATACAACCGAGCCTGTCTCTCACGATTCATATGGGACCAAGACACAGTGAAGATCAAGTCAGAAGAAATACAACACTACAAGCCAGCGCAAGAGATCTCTTCAAGAAAACAAAAGCCCTTTTCAGGGCTCTTTATATTCTTTGCTTTTAACAAAAATAAGTCAGATGAAATATGTTACAAGCCTACAATTCAGCGCAAGAGATATCTTCAAGCAAACAACAAATTCTTCAAGAAAACAAAAGCCCTTTTCAGGGCTAACACCATTTTTTTTTACCGCCTTTCCTTCTTACAAAAATTATGCTCCTTAAAAAAAGTCCTTTTAAGGACTAATTATCAAAAGTTAATATGCTAAAATCACCACATTCACTTTCTCCATATTTATTTTATCAACTTTCCTACATTTAACCATTAAAATTCACGTTTATCAATTAAACGTATTTCCTTGGCACGTTTGTTAATTAAACGTATTAAATCATCTCCAAATATCTCGCCCCACCATTTTTTTAAATCAACTTTCTTTCTTACAAAAATTATGCTGCTTAAAAAAAGTCCTTTTAAGGACTAATTATCAAAAGTTAATATGCTAAAATCACCACATTCACTTTCTCCATATTTATTTTATCAACTTTCCTACATTTAACCATTAAAATTCACGTTTATCAATTAAACGTATTTCCTTGGCACGTTTGTTAATTAAACGTATTAAATCATCTCCAAATATCTCGCTCATTGCCTTAAATGCTCATTCATTTTGAATTAAAAATATATTGCGGAGGCAAAAAATATTTTTTCTATTCGTCTCGAACGCATGAAAAAACAAACTGAGGTCCCCCCGCTATACCTCCTTCCCCCTCCATTCACAATAAAAGTTAACTCACTGCTTGCACCGAGACTGCCTCAGCCAATCACGTGATCACGTGATTCTAGCCGAAAGGTTATAAATACAACCGAGCCAGTGTCTGACTCTTCATATGGGACCAAGACACAGTGGAGATCAAGTCATGTTACAAGCCTACAAGTCAGCGCAAGAGATATCTTCAAGCAAACAACAAATTCTTCAAGAAAACAAAAGCCCTTTTCAGGGCTAACACCATTTTTTTACCACCTTTCTTTCTTACAAAAATTATGATCCTTAAAAAAAGTCCTTTTAAGGACTAATTATCAAAAGTTAATATGCTAAAATCACCACATTCACTTTCTCCATC
>JAKCPI010025891.1:0-11168 GCA_023213315.1 Euborellia annulipes | reverse complement strand
ATTTATTTCCTTTTCTAACTTCTTGCTAACAAGGAGAGTACTCGGTTGACTCGTCACCGATTTTGATCTCCTTTTATATGGTGAATCTATACTGAAAAATATTTGTATCCTGATCGAACTTTTCGTCCAATGCGCCCTGTAACAATTTTTTTTCTCATCTGAAATTTTAAAATCTGAAAAGGATTGTTATAAGGCTCAAAGAAAAGCATATCAACAACTAAAGCTAATAGCGTAACGGGTAGAGGAGAGGATTAGTAATCCAGGGATCCCAAGTTCAAAACTTGGGTTGTCATTTTTTTTTTTTTTTAGTATTATTTATTGTATAAAAAATAAATATTATATTTATATTATAAAAATATTTTATTTATATTTGCGACATATTTATTACATATTTATACAGAAAACAATGAATATTATACAATCAATTAGATATATAAATGAATAATTAAAATATAAAATAAGGCAGTAAGATATAGAAAATATAATGTTTTTCTTTATGAAATATCAAAAGAAATATTTCGCCAATACATTTGCTGTCAACAGGAAGTGTCAATTTAGTTAGTTAGTTTATATATCTAATTGATTGTATAATATTCATTGTTTTCTGTATAAATATGTAATATGTAATAAATATGTCGCAAATATAAATAAAATATTTTTATAATATAAATATAATATTTATTTTTTATACAATAAATAATAAAAAAGAAATGACAACCCAAGTTTTGAACTTGGGATCCCTAGATTACTAACCCTCTCTCTACCCGTTACGCTATTAGCTTTAGTTGTTGATATGCTTTTCTTTGAGCCTTATAACAATCCTTTTCAGATTTTAAAATTTCAGATGAGAAAAAAAAAATTGTTACAGGGCGCATTGGACGAAAAGTTCGACCAGGATACAAATATTTTTCAGTATAGATTCACCAGATAAAAGGAGATCAAAATCGGTGACGAGTCAACCGTGTACTCCCTTGTAAGACTAAATTATATATTTTATTACTGTAATAAAATACTCTTAATTTTTCTAATCCAAATCTATTTTTATCATTACTGTTTTGTTTTTATTATTTTAACTATCTTATTTTAAATATCTTTTATGTCTTACCACTTTTTTTTTTTTAAATATGAGTTCACAACATCATAATTTTTTAAGTTGTTCTAAGATGACACCACATGTCGTACCCAAGGTCTCCGTGTCCACTTTAAAATTCACTGTTTTCTCAATGTTCATTTGAATATAGCAGGCCTCCTTGAATTTTCTTCTCGGGTCATCTTTTTCAAAGCCGAGGATTTTCACTATCTTCCAGATTAAATTTGTCTTATATTAATATTTTAGCCAACCACTGAAGAAGTTCTACAGCAAGTGGACGAAGCATTGTCTGGGGTCAAATAAAGTTTTGTTTTAGAAAACTTTTGACTATTAATTGAACCTACTGGTCCGAATCCTATTGGAAATTATTTTTTAGATGCTCTTTAAAATGTATATTCCCATTTTGCCCTTTGAAATCTTTTGAAGCACACTTTACTCTTGTGCTTCCATACAGGGCCGCAGACAGACTTGACGGGCCCCGGGGCTACTTACTAATACGCCCCCCCCCCAAAAAAAAGTATATATAAAAGGCTATTGTGGCCTTCATGCCAAAAATTTTTTACAGTTTTTGGCACAACTTTTGAAATAGTTATACATAGATTACAAAATTTATTTAAATAAAGTTAATTAAACATTTTTCAAAATTTCATAAACAAAGAGTTACAGTATTTTATCGAGACCAGATCCGGACAGAGGATTTCTAGGGGAATCTGGGGGGTATGGAAAATTTTTTGAAAATTAGCCTCTGAAATATGCGTTTTTAGCTATCCTGAGTCGTGAAAAAGTTCAAACTTGATTTGAGGTTAAAAGGCCCCTTCAAGAAAAAAAAAATTTCGAGAAAATAATTTTTTTAATTGAAATTTTAAGATTTGAGCTTAAAGGGCCCGGGCCCCTCAAGGAAAAAAATTTCGAGAAAATGATTTTTTTTAATGAGTTTTTAACCATGAAAATTATTTTTTATTAGAATTTTAAGGTGGGAGCGCAATGGGCCCTGGCCCCCTCGGAGGGCCCGAGCCCCGGGGATATAGCCCCCCCGCCCCCCCCCCCCTGTCTGCGGCCCTGGCTTCAAAGGAAAGATAAATAAATTTTATATTCTATCGGCGAAAACTAATATATGGACACAATGTGACCAGTCACACGAGATTTTTGAATATTATTTGACTTCCTTTCTATTCTATAAAATATTTTTTACTGTTTTTCAGGATTTATCAAAAGGATAAATATTCAAAAAAATATGTGAAAAATGCTTTTGTCATATGCAAGAATGGATTCTATTTTTGAAGGTAATCATTTTACTTCTCCTTTTATTGAAAAACACCTCCAATCAAGGGCGGATCCAGAGGTGTTTCTCGGGGAGGGGGTAATCTGGTGTGACTCGTCGCACAGCGCCACTATTTTTTTTAATTTCGGCAATTTAAAAGCGCATTCTGTACTTGTTTGCCAGAATATAAATACACATCAAATTTTTAAGTATTTAATTTTAAAAAATTTTACATTAAAAATAAATTTTTTTGCGAAAAAAGGTATTTTCGAATCTCGGGGGGGGGTAGTCACCCCCTTTACCCCCCCTCCTGCATCCGCTTTTGCCTCCAATATATTACCATTAAAAAATTAGAATAAGATTGATGAGTTCAGGAGATGAAAGAATAATTATATATTCATGTAGAGAAAGTTTGTTCTTTTGCAGGTTTTTCAGTAAGGATCAATAAAGAAAACTTTATTTTAGATTTGAAATTTTAATGGAAACAAGACGACCAGTGCGCGCAGTAACCCTGGTTTCGGTCACAAAGGACCATCGTCAGGCCTGTAATGAATCAAAATGTCAAACAGGGATTTTTTCATAGTAGAATGTACATGTATAGATCTTTTAAACAAATTTTTTACATTTTTTAACATATAAAAAACTTAAAAAATAACAAAAAAAAAAAAATAAAAAAACATACCATAAATTTTCGATCTCCGTATTTTTGTATAATTATGTCATACATTAAGTTTTATTATGAGGAGGATTTTGATCCTTTATGACCGAAACCAGGGTTACTGCGCGCACTGGTCGTCTTGTTTCCATTAAAATTTTCAAATCTAAAATAAAGTTTTCTTTATTGATCCTTGCTGAAAAACCTGCAAAAGAAAAAACATTCTCTACATGAATATAGAATAAGATTGTTCAAGCCGTCATCTCGAAGGGAAAATTCCTGAAAAAAAAAATTTATTTTAATTTAATTTATTATGGCCAAATGCCGAAGGCCAATAAATAAATAAAATTTATTCTTATTTATTTTAATTTAATTTTAATTTTATTTATAAATATAAATTGATTGTTTTAGGAATGCAAAAAAAACTCAAGAGAATTTAGCTTTTCTCAATGGATTGAAACAACAACAACAACAACAAATAAAAAACAAAAAAAATTGCCAACAATAATAATTCAAGAAGAAGTTGATGATGATGATATTAGCGCCGCTTCCTGTTTTTTCAATGTGATCAATGTCCACGTAATTTTGATAATCGTCAACGCTGGTATAAACACAAGGTGTGGCATCGCGATAGGGGCCAATTCCAATGCGAGAAATGCGCCAAGATCTTTCATTCTAAACGTTCACTTGAGTTAGTACACTTACTCTATTATCTCTCTCTCTCTCTCTCTATTATGTATTAGCCCTACTTTGGACATTTCAGGGGGGGGGGTATCACCGTTTTCCAAATCTAACTGGACAAAATCGCCCGGGAGCCCTTGCCCCTTGAGAAGACATTAGCTTCTCGCACCGGAGTCCCGGGTTCGCTTCCCGTCCCAAGCGAGAAAAATTTATTTAATTTGATTTGACTACAAATCATTTGAAATAAATAGGGATGGGGTCTAAATGGTCTTAGATGCCAAAAAAGACCTTAAAAAATGCACAAAATTAAAAGTGAAACAAAAATAAATTTTTGACTTTCTCTTACCTCTATCCTTGTTGTAAAAACCCTTCAAAATTCCCCAATTCAGATAGCACCGTTTTATGCGATAAATGTCTTAGGAGTTTTTACAAAACAAGAAATATCCCAAATTGGCAACAAACTTGCCCGTCAGAGGCGGCCAATTGCTTAGCAAGGTTTTGGAGGGTCCAGGGGGCTCAGCCCGGCGGCGGGCTTTGCGACTAGTTATATATATATATAAATTTTCTTTAAGATAAGAGATTGTTATTTTCTAATAAGCCAGATAGGTACTGTATTTCTATTATTAATTGAACTGAAATGAGTTGACTGAATTATTGATTAAGAAAAGGCGATGTACCGTCCCAGGCGGGCCCGAGCCAGCTGGAGGGAGATCCAGGGGAGCAAAGGCAGGCGGAGCGGATAGTACAAAAAATAAATTTTAAATTGGAGTCGGTAGGAATAAAACAAGCTTTGTCGAACACCTTTACACTTTTATTCTAAGCAGACGTTTCGGTAACCATAACGGTAAAGATAATCATAAAAGTGTAAAGGTGTTCGACAACGCTGGTTTTATTCCTCCCGACTCCAATCTCACACAGCCGTGTTGAGACTTCGGACTCCGTAATCCTCAGCTTAGCCTCCTCTTCAGTCACATCTAACTTAAGGTGCGCGTCTCGAAAAGTCGTTAGAAAGCTTTTGACTACCGAGTTCCTCTAGGCGGCAAGAGATGGCGTTAGTGTTCCCCATAGGAAAACAAGGGACAAATTGCATTTCATTCTAGACTTTCCAGCTAATTAATTAAAGGCAAAAAATTGATTTTTTTTTAACACAATGATTACTAATTTAATTATCTACAACTTATAGAGCTCCTTTTTTTTAAAATATCTTTTATTTAATGCGATTAATCTAAAAAAAAATTTATTTTTTTTCGAAAATCAAAAAAAGGGCTTCTATAAGTTGTAGATATTTTAAATAGCTTTAATTTAAAAAAAATTTGAGGTCGATAGCTTTAAAAGTTGTGGCAGCTGGAAAGTCCCAAATATTATCACCCCTTGAGACGCGCACCTTAAAGTAATTTAATATTGAATATGTTTTGTTTTTTTTTTTCTAGGACGCATTTACTAACCCACGAGGACAAGAGAGAGTATTGTTGCCACGTGTGCGGGACATTATTTCGTACAGCACCTGGCCTATTAAATCACGTTTCAATACACAAAGAACGTACTTTTATCTGTCCAATTGATGAATGTGGCAAATTATTTCGACATCGTCACACTTTGGACAATCATTTGAAATGGCACACAGGCGAACGGCCCTTCGTCTGTCCGCATTGTTCGTTTGCGTTTCCATTTGCTATTAAATTAGAACGGCATATTCAGGCGGTGCACACTAAAATGAAACGATTCACTTGTCCGACATGCAACAAACAATTTCTTTATGTCAACAATTACAAAGGTTGTATATTATTAATAATCTACTTTCTTGAAAACTCGACAAAAAATAGAGTGTTATTTTTAATTTGGGCTTCAGCAGGCCACATTAAATCTTGTGAGCTGTGCGACAGTGACACCCAGATTTTTTTAAGTTATAAATGATATATAATATTGGGTGTACAACTTTGCTTCCGCCGTTTTGCAATAGAGGGCTGTAGCGGTAAGTGGTAGTCGAAATAAATAGATCGTAGATGTCATACAATAAGCTTAGGAATTTGTAAACATAACCCCATCGAAATATTAGTCGATTTGTGTCTGCATCATAAAGTTATTCTCGATTAAACATGTCAGCTTACGAGCCAAATTCTCGTCATTTGCGGGAGGTTTTAATTTTCTGCTTTAATATGAAGAAATTTGCGGCTGAGGCTCATCGAATGCTCTCAAATACCTATGGTGAGGCCGCTATTAGTGAAAGAACGTGCCGAGAGTGGTTTCAACGCTTCAAGAACGGTGATTTTGACGTCGAAGACCAGCATGGCGGTGGAAGAGAGAAGGTTAAAACCGACTGAAACAATCACAGGCGATCGTTATCGAACGCAATTAATGCGTTTGAGCCGAGCATTGAAAGACAAACGGCCGCAATACAACGAGAGACATGATAAAGTGATTTTACAGCATGACAATGCTCGACCCCATGTTGCGAAGCCTTGGAAACGTTGAAATGGGAACTCCTACCCCACCCGCCGTATTCTCCAGACCTTTCCTCCCCCCCCCCCCCCCCCCTTTTTTTTTCTTTTTTCTCTTTCCTTCCCTTCCCCTTCTTCCTTTCCCCCCCTCCCCCCCCGTTGCTCCCTCGGACTATCACTTGTTTCGATCAATGGCACACGGCCTGGCTGACCAGCACTTCCGGTCGTATGAAGAAGTAAAAAATTGGATCGATTCGTGGATCGCTTCAAAAAATGACCAGTTTTTTCAACGCGGGATTCGTACGCTGCCCGAAAGATGGGAGAAAGTAGTGGCCAGCGATGGATAATACTTTGAATCATCAATGTATAACCAGTTTTTTACAATAAAGCCTCGAATTTCGGAAAAAAACGGCGGAAGCAAAGTTGTACACCCAATAATATTTTTAAACTATTCATTATTAAAAGACGAAACGAAAATCAACCAAATCCTTGAGATAGCCCTGCATATAGCTACCGTCCTGCCAGCGCACATAGGAGTATTTGAAGTAAAAACCCGATCAAAATAGAAAAACTCAAAATTGATGCTTCTTTATCTACTATAACCGGTTTATTGGAATCAAGGACGGATCCAGAGGTGTTTCTCGGGAGGGGGAGGTAAACCTGGTGTGACTGGCCGCACAACACAATTTTTTCTTAATTTCGGAAAATTTAAAGGCGCATTCTGGCCAATTATTTATTATTTTCCTTATATAAGAATATAAATACGCGTACAAATAAAATTTTTAAGTATTAATTTTTAAAATTTTACATTAAAAATAAAATTTTTTCGAAAAAAAGTATTTTTTTTTCAAATCTCGTGGAGGGGGTTATTACCCCCTTTACACCCCCCCCCAACCCTTCCGGTTCGGCTACCTGGTCATAACATCACTCGGAACCCAGCCATTGTGTCAACTGCTTGTCTTGGTTCTAGGCGCTCTCATTTTCGTTAGTCAGTTTTTGTGCAAAATGTCTTCATGTGGTGGTCAACAGAAAAAAAAACGACTTGAATGTGGAAATTGAAGGTATGCTCTCTATATTACAGTATATTTGATTCAGTTTAAACGTAATTATCACTGTTTCTTATAAATATCAAAAGTCGCTTTTTTGTACGTTTTTTTTAAGAAAATTTCAGACAAATTAGTGTTTTTGTTTATGTGTCGCGGCTTGTCGCCTCAAACTTTTTATCTGGGCATAAAGTTTAGTCCTTTAGGATGTAGAAACAAGAAAAATATATCCCCCCATCTCACCCTATATTTTCTTATAGTATTTTTACGTGAACGAGGGACTCCGTTCTTCGGGGAGGACATGAAGTTAGTTGAATGAGTCTTTCTTCCATCAAATTCATTTTTTCTTCTATTTTTTTTTCCTTTGAACTCTTTCAAAATATCATAGAACTCCATTCTGGTAATTTTTTAACTCTTCCCAAAAGGATCTATAACAAAAGAAAACTAAAATTATACTAAATCGATTTAATGAATTTCTGTTCCCTCGTTCACTTTAAAGTCTAATAAAAAAATATGGGGTGAGTCGGGGTGAAATGTTTTTCTTGTTTCTACATCCTAAAAGACTTAAACTTTATGCCCATATAAAAGTTTGAGGCGACAAGCCGCATACATAAACAAAAACACTAATTTGTCTGAAATTTTCTTTAAAAAAATGTTCAAAAAAAAGCGACTTTTGATATTTATAAAAAACAGTGATAATTACGTTCAAACTTAATCAAATATACTGTAATATAGAGAGCTTACCTTCAATTTCCACATTCAAGTCGTTTTTTTCTGTTGACCGCCGCATGAAGACATTTTGCACAAAAAACTGAGTAACGAAAATGAGAGCGCCTAAAACCAAGGCAAGCAGTTAAAACAATGACTGACTTCCGACTGACATTGTGACCAGATAGCCGAACCAGAAGGGTCGGAGGGGCTGGATTCCAATAAGCCGGTTATAGTAGATGAAGAAACATCCATTTTGGGTAGCATTAGGTAAACTTTGAGTTTTTCTATTTTGATCGGGTTTTTACGTCAAATACCCCTATGTGCAGCGGTTGTGTTTTTGGTTCACTTCTCAAGACCCTTAACTCCATCTCTTGGCAAAATCATGCAAACTTGCTTTCCCTCCTGAAGCCCCTTAATAAATAACAATAAGTTTTTGTTGGGGAGTATATTACTGTAAATACAAATTTATTTATTTATTTTAATTTCTTTTAGATCATCTTTTACGGCACGAAGGTATAAAAAATGCAAAATGTCAAGAATGTGGCAAATGTTTTGTTACGAATGATCATTTATTGAGACATAAAAGATCACATACTAAAGAGAAACCTTTCAAGGTATTGTTGTATTGTTTTTTTTTTTTTTTTTAATACTCATTTTACTAGTAACAATTAGAAAGACTTTTTGTACTCCTTGGATAAAAGAATAAGGCTGGTTTCACAAGGGGCGGATTCGAGGCATCTAGTTGATTCCACTAGTTTACTCAACTAGTAGCCTGGAAATTGACTAGTGTTCACACGAGTCAGATCGACAAATCGCTCTATATCAAAATATTTTTTTCTTCATGTTCTATGTAATCCGCTAGGCAACTAGTTGACTAATGTGAAAGCCCCCAATTGCGCGTAGTGCATTTTTAGTTGAATTGAGTTGATTCAACCAGTGGGGAGGAGAACGGGAGCGGGACATGTGCCTGGCAAGAATCCGCCAGGCGGAAAGGTTGACTGAGTGTGAAAGGACCCAGGCGGATTCCATTCATTTTCTACACCCCTGTTGCATTTGCCCGGTCAACTAGTGAAATCACCTAGTTGCCTCGAATCCGCCCCGTGGGAAAACAGCTTAACTGTCACAGACTCCAAAGGGTCTCTCTCTCTACAGTCAATAGAATGGGAGAAAAAAATAATATTTAATAAATAATGAATTTTCAGACGCAATTTCTTTGTTCTTTTGATTTATTGAAAGTAAAATTTATTTGCTGACTTGGGGGGGCATAAAAGGATGAGACTTATAAAAGGATGATATCTGTTCGATTGAAATCATTAAGGTGCAAAATGAGTTCTTAATAACCTAACCTAACCTTCAGTTGTTATTTTTGTCTCCGGATTGTTTCGAATATTTTTATAACATTAATCCTTAAATAAATAAAAATAATGATAATAAAGTAAATTATAATAATTAAAAAAATTAAAATAAAGCTTAAACTTACTTATCTTTTTTATTGACGATATTATTTTATTCGAAATGTATTGAGAGAAAATGGCGACAAAAGATGGTCATTTACCAAAGCTTTGGCGCTCAGATCGCCCCTGCACAATTTACACCAGCTATTCTATTGGGTCAAATTATGCAGCAAAATCTACAGCCCAATTGTCAAACGAACAGAGCAAGTTATACTACAGTGCGTTTCATATTTATAACCCACATTTAAATTTTTAAAATGCTCAATATTTTTCAGGCTGAGAAAAGATTTTTGGCTTAAATCTAATCCAAACATAGAGTGATAAACCTTTTTTGTAATGAATTTCCTGCAATTCATTTCAATAATCTGATAGTTTTGCTGGAAATAAAGAAAAATAGTCATTTGTGTGCGTTTCATAATTATAACCCATATTGAATATTTAACAAAATAACATTAATACAATTTATTAAAAATTGAGTGGACCTCCCTTGAGTTTTTATAACACCAATAATTCTTTTTTTGAGAGAGTTAATTAGAATTTTTTATCAACTCTTTATCGAGTTGTCGCCATTCCCTTAACAATTGCTTCTTTCAAATGATTTGTCGAGTCATATTGACGATTTCCGGCATAAACACGTCTCACAAGTATTCCCCCAAATGTTCTCAATAGGGTTTTAGATCGGGTGATCAAGCTTAGGCCTTTACTTCATTACATTGATGGAATTATTCTCCATCCAAGTCATGGTTTCGCGACTGGTATGAATTCTGGCATTGTCTTGTTGAAAAATCCATGTTTTTTCGGGATGTTCTCTCAAAAATGGAATTAAACTTTTTTCAAGGACTTGGATATAATCTCTACTGTTCATTCGAGATGATGTGAATTGAATATCCAAACATCCTGAAGCAGAAAATGCGCCCTACATCATCAAGGAGCCTCCACCAAAATTCCTCTTGGAAAAATATAGAGGGTTCCTTTCTTAGATCTCGCCAGTATGAACGAAATCCGTCTGGCCCATCTAAGTTCCATTTCTTTTCATCAGAAAAAATTATCTAAAAAAAATTAAAAGGTAAAAATAAAAGAAACTTACATAATAAAAATTCATGAAAAATCCTCACGGATGACCAATCTGTAGCCATATTGTTTTCTGCGAACTCGAGCCGAGCATTCTTATGATGAACAGTTATTCGTGGAACACTCTTCATTTTGTTCCTACATATGATAGGACTTCGTCGTAATGTCCGCCAAACAGTTGTTTTTAGACACCTTTGTTTCAACAAGAGCGGTCATTTTACTGCAACTTTGGTCCGAGTTGCTTGCCGATCTTAAAATTTTCTTTCTTCTCGGGAAGAAAGTTTTCTTTTTCTTCCCCTACGCTTTTTTTTGCCATATAGGTCAGGGGTTTTTAAAAAAATTTTGGATTACTCGGCGACTTCGGTTAATTTTTCTAGAGATTTCGCTTATTGTTAACCCTTCCTCTTTAAAAGCTAAAATTTTACCCTTTTCAATATCGTTTAAAGATAACCCACGTGGCATCTTGTAAAAATATTAATTACTAAATAATGACTTTAAAGAAAATTTAAATAATTCTATTTCTTGACTTTCAACTGCAAGGATCAACGACTGGGTTATAAATATGAAACGAATAAAAAGGACGATTTTTCTTTATTTCTTTGAAAATTCTAATATATTGAAATTATTTGTAGTAAAATTATAACAAAAATGTTTCTCATTTATATTTGCATTAAAATTAAGGCAAAGATTTATTTATTTTATTGATTTTATTTATTTTATTTTAAAACTTCAAGATGGGTTATAAATATGAAACGCACTGTATA
>JAKCPI010025890.1:0-15298 GCA_023213315.1 Euborellia annulipes | reverse complement strand
CTATATAGACTATATATTGCATATATACATAGGTAAGAGAAAGTAAAAATGAACGTTCTGGTCAAAGAAGCGAGTTTAAAAAATATGGAAAATTTAGTGATTGAATATTTATTTAAAAATGGTTTAAACAAGAAGGACATTTTTTGATGAATGTGTAAGGGGAACTATGTACACAGTCGGCTCAATAAGTGCCTGATGTGCTCGAGAGTGCATAATGGAGGCTCTATGGAACCTTAGCTTAGGCAACCAAAATCCTTATCCGTCGGTGGTGTTGACAGAAGAAATGAAAAAAAGATGGTTTATCTATTTTTAAAATTTTGGTTTGGTAGACTAACAAAATTGTAAGCTCAAAGCTCCACTCTAGACCATATCAGGCACTTGTGGTGTCGACTGTACATAATGACAAAACTTTTTTTTAAATAAATATTCATTCCCTAAGCTTTCTATTTTATTTTAAACAGTCTCTTTAATCGGATGTTACTTCTAACCTATTGATAGCCCGATTAATGTATGGTGTGTTCACATGAAGGACGGACGTTTTAAACAAATATACGTATATTTTTGCTTCTAACAATGCCATGTATGAAACAGGCTACAAATTGTTGTGTTTATTCATTGCTTGGTTTCTAATAATATTTAATAATCGCGAAGTTTGATATGAAATCAAAAGAATGGTCCCCTTCTTTTGATCTCGAAGAGTTTCCCAGTTCAGTTCTAAGGGGTTTTGTAATTAGATAGCCCTATAAGCTTAATTTCTTTTTATTTTCTCTGGTTTCAAATACAAATTGAGAAAATAAAGCCGCACCTTTCAGAAGAAAAGAAAAGGTCTTTGCGGGAAGTACACCTATTCAGGAGGACTAAAGAAAAGCTGACTCATGTCAGAGCATCCGATCCTTTCTCGACTTGGCCGAATATTCGATTCATTCATTTACCGTTGTTTGCTAATTAGAGTGGGCTGCTTATTTATTATCCCAAGAATGAGGATAATCATTAGAATAATCAATGCAACGAGGGCCTGATTGGGAAAAATCCAATTGAAAATTGAAATTGAATCTTTTGGTTTTTATTGAGTCGTGTCTTGTATATTAAATAAACAATCAGGACTGCTACAAGATGTAATAATTTTACGTTTACAATTAACTACACGTAGTATAGAAAATAAAATTTATATTAATTAACAAATTTTAAATTAAATATTGATTTATTGATAAACAGTGGCGTACCGAGGGGGGGGGGCGAGGGGGCGGTCCGCCCCAGGCCCCGAGCCGGCATAGGCCCCCATATATTTATAAAAAAAAAATTTAATGAAAATTTCCCTTTGAGAGGCCCCGGGGCCCTCAGGGCTCAAGTAAAAATGGGAAAATTTAGATGAAAAAAAGAAAATTTAATGAAAATTTCTCTTTGAGAAGCCCCGGGGCCCTCAGGGCTCAAGTAAAAATGGAAAAATTTAGATAAAAAAAACAAAATTTAATAAAAATTTCCCTTTGAGAGGCCCCGGGGCCTTCAGGGCTCAAGTAAAAACAAAATTTAATGAAAATTTCCCTTTGAGAGGCCCCGGGGCCCTCAGGGCTCAAGTAAAAATGGGAAAATTTAGATAAAAAAAGAAAATTTAATGAAAATTTCCCTTTGAAAGGCCCCGGGGCCTTCAGGGCTCAAGTAAAAACAAAATTTAATGAAAATTTCCCTTTGAGAGGCCCCGGGGCCCTCAGGGCTCAAGTAAAAATGGGAAAATTTAGATAAAAAAAAAAGAAAATTTAATGAAAATTTCCCTTTGAGAGGCCCCGGGGCCTTCAGGGCTCAAGTAAAAACAAAATTTAATGAAAATTTCCCTTTGAGAGGCCCCGGGGCCCTCAGGGCTCAAGTAAAAATGGGAAAATTTAGATAAAAAAAAGAAAATTTAATGAAAATTTCTCTTTGAGAGGGGGCCCGGGGGCCCTAGGGCTCAAGTAAAAACAAAATTTAGAGAGGCCCCGGGGCCCTTGGGGTTCAGGGATATACGGTATTTTAAAAATATTTTTGTGTATGGAGGAGAAGGATATTTAAAGATGAGCAGCCCCCCAAAAAAAAAAAAAAATTCAATATAAGGCCCCCGCTTCTAGTGCCGCCCCAGGCCCCCAACTGCCTCGGTACGCCTCTGTTGATAAAGTAATAAATCATGAAATAATATATATAATTTAAAAAAATATATATATTTTTATTATTTTGAAAAAAGTGTGAAACATCATCATCAGTCATGATTTATTACTCTCAACAATAAATTAATAGTTAATTTGAATTTTGTTAATTAATATAAATTTAGTTTTCTATGCTGGTTAATTGTAAAAACAAATATCACTAAGTAATGGTAAACCTTTAAAAAAATTAGCGAACTTAATTTAATATTTAAATCAGTGAGAAACAAAGTAATTATTGACAAAAATAATCCTGGTACCTCCCATTTTTGGGGTTTGAATAACAATTTTAGTGCAATTTTAAATTTAACATTTTAATACCTGATAAGGATTTTATAAATATTATTATATTAAAAATACATAATAACAAAATGAGGGGGCAATGTTATGTAAATATTTTAGAATATATAAACCTATATTCTGAGGAGTAACTTTCATGGGAATAATTCTGAGGTGGGTTCCCGTTTCCTATCTCAGGAAGAGGTATCTCAAATAGAGTTGGATAATTTTTTGTAATGAGGTGGATTTGAACTTGAGTTGTCTTCAACTCAGGATTACAAGCTTAAATGCTTAAATGCTCCTCCTCAAAATAAATAAAAAATCTACAGAATTTAGAACAAAATTCTAAATTAAAAATATTTATTTAAATTAATGGTATTTAATCAATTTTAAGGGAGTTGGAGAAGCAATGGCAGATACAAGGAGGAGAAGATGATACAAGTAACTATAATGTATTATATTTTAATTGCGGATTAAAATTAGCATTAAAAAAGAACTTTTGTATGATTAAAATCATAATATTAATATTTTTTCTGTTCAAAATGGTGGGGGGGAGGTCGGTAGTATACGAGTATGTTATTCAAAACTCAAAAGCAGGGGTCCCTAATTTGGGTCAATAATAAAGTTAAATTCAAAAATGAAAATTTTATTTCAAAATGGAATGTAGCCTATTTGACTTTAATTTGATTTTATTTAATTATTATTTTTGTATTTATTCGTTTTGCATCGGTAATAATAGTTTCGTGTCCTAAATACCAGATATACTGTATACTGTAACGGGTCGGACTAACAATAAGCCGAGTGCACAACTTTGCCCCCCCACTATTCAAGAAAAAAATATTGCCCCCCCCCCCTAGAGCCCCTCCTAATGTTCCACTGTTTTCCAAAAAGTTTTCCAGTTCTTGGCCTCTACACCTAGTAATTTATGTGAGCAAAATTTCAAAACAATTGAACAAATAGTTTTTGAGTTTTCGTTTACGAAAAAAATTACCACAGACATACACACAAACACATACGTCATTCCGTACTTAAATGTATTCTCGGGACCTCAAAACGCATTTTGGCAGTTTCAGTTCAATTTCGATTTTTTTTTTTTACGAATACATTAACTTTACCTACCCAACTTACGGTTGTTGGACAAAGTTAAAAAGTATTAGTGATTTAAACATCATATTAAGAGAGTAGAGAATCAATAATTTTTTCCTATAGGCCTACAAATAGCGATTTCATGAGCGAGATTAATGTACTACCACGTTTATAAAATTTTTAAGAAATCTAAGATTTTTTAACGAATAAATAATTAAAAATGTAATTAATCTTAAAGTTACGTTTGCATGAGAATTTGAACGAATTTTTTTATATTAACGGGTTTCTGTTCGAATACCGGGAGTTCCAATCGTCAAAAACTCGCTTTTGTTTTTTGACATCTCTTTGATTTAAAAATTAACCATTGAAAGGAAATACCAAATTATCTAACAAAAAAAGCAAACGACATTGAAGACATTTTTTACTGATTGTTGCCAACAACTTAGAAAAGTAGCCTAAATACCGTTTTTTTAACAATTCTAAAAAAAAAAAAATATTTAAGGGGTCGTCCACATATTACGTAACGCCTTTTTTGACGATTTTCTAGTCCCCCCTCCACCCTATCACACTTAGCCACATACAAACAAACCCCCCTACAAATATTATGTCAAAACATAGAATTACTTCCGGGGAGCCCCCCGATTAAAATTTCTTAAACAAAATTCATATCATTTTATTACCTTTTTTTTTTAATTAATTAATTTATTTATTTCAAAAAAATTTATAAATTCCACTTTGAATTGCTATGCCACACTTAGAGAAACCCCCGAGACCCCCACGTCACAATTAGTAAAGTTTTGGCCAGAACCCTACCCCCTCTAACACCGCACCCCTTACGTAATATGTGGACGACCCGTAAGAGGGATGGACGTCTTGTTTAAAAAAACTCAAGTTTCGAAATACTGACCTAATTCTAGTTCAAGTTCAAGGGCAGCAGACCTTTTAAATGGGTAGTAAACAAAAGAATTTATGGCTATAGAGTGTTTTATAACTTCCTGGGGAATTTAAAGACATTTTTTTAATTAAAATAATAATTTTTAATATTTCACTTTGAGGTGAAAATAAAGAGAGATAATAAAAAATTTTACATTAATCATTTTTAACATATTTAAATAATATAAAAATTCAAATAGGGAGTTTTACTTATTGCATTTGGAAGGCAATAATACATCTAATACATCTCTATATATATATGTCGTAGACAGATCGTGAAATTAGACAGTTCATGAACTGTCTAGACATTTCATGAACTGCAGCCAGATCGTGTAATGGTCAAACAGTTACATGATCTGGCTAAAAATTTTAGACAGTTCATGAAATGCAATTGGGCCTTAGACAGATCGTGTAATGCTCGAGAATTACATGAAATGTCTAAATTTTTTAGGCAGTTCATGAACTGCCTAACAGCAGTTTTGCCGATCGTGTACTGTTTGCAATTTAATGCAATAAATCTAAAAAAAAAATTTTATTTTTTCGAAAATCAAAAAAAGGGCTTCTATAAGTTGTAGACATTTTAAATAGCTTTAATTTAAAAAAAATTGAGGTAGATAGCTTCAAATTTGTGGCCGCTGGAATCTCCCAAAATTAGCACCCCGAGACGCGCACCTTAACTCAAGATTTACAAACTGAGGAAGATTTGGAAAATTTAGTAATCGATAATAATAATAATATTGAAAAAAATTGACTTTTTTCGAGATCTTTATTTGCTTTACAAACAGTACACGATCGGCAACACAGCTGTTAGGCAGTTCATGAACTGCCTAAAAAATTTAGACATTTAATGTAATTCTCGAGCATTACACGATCTGTCTAAGGCCCAATTGCATTTCATGAACTGTCTAAAATTTTTAGCCAGATCATGTAACTGTTTGACCATGTCACGATCTGGCTGCAGTTCATGAAATGTCTAGACAGTTCATGAACTGTCTAATTTCACGATCTGTCTACGACATATATAAAGAGAACTGACTGACTGACTTACAAAATATAACGGTTATCGTCAAAGTCCTAAATGGCCTGAGTTGCCGAAAAGACTGTGTGAATGTGAGTGTGAATGAGAAAAAAGTGTGAATGTTTAAAAAAAAAAAAAATTTGTATATTTAATTTTAATTTTAATTTTTATGTTTTCTATCGGTATCAATATTTTTATAAGATGTCTAATAAAAGCCTTGGAGGAATACTCCATGTGTGGTATAAATTAATGTTTCCCTACTTGGGATTCGCGAACGTTAAAGAGTCAACTTTTACGGTAGGGAGTCGCATTACTCTAGTTAAGAGTTATTATTTAAATACATGTAATAGACTATTAATTAAAATTTTATAGAATAAATGCCATGTATAGGCAATGGGTGACGTAATCGTTCCGCCATTTTAAAATTAATTAACGAAATTAATTGAATATTTGAATATTAATATGTGGGAATAATTAAAAAAGAAAAATTATGTAAATTTTGAATTTGTGCAAATGACATAAATGTGTTGATTAATCTTAATAGAAAATATCAGTGATATTAGGTACTACAATCGCGAACCCAAGTTCTACTAATTTCGATTTAAAAAAATTGAATGTTATTTAAAAGTGTTTGACTCAAACAGGACACTAGATGATCAACGACCATGAGGTCGAGGGGTTCTTAGAGGTCAGCATGACCATAATAGAGACGATGGATAACTCACCTAGCACCGACAATCACCTGCCCCCGGGATACATCGAAGAGAAGCTGCGAGTAGGTGGTGATGCCCTCCTCGGAGTAGAAATCGGCCGTGGGAAGTAAATCTGTAAAGAAAACAATTATTAATAAGCTTAATAGCGACACTTTGAGTAGTCTTTGTTATAAGTTGGTTAAATAAATAAAATAGTCTTATATAATATGAGTGACGATTAGTCGGCATTTTATATCATCTTTTTTGATCGAATGACTAGTTTTGGGAACTATTTAATCCAAAACTACTCTCTGTTCATTAGTGTCATCCCCCTGACACGTTGGGGTTACTCTGAGGAGTAACTTTCATGGGAATGATACTGAGGTGGGTTCCCGTTTCCTTCCTCAGGAGGAGGCATCTCAAATAGAGTTGGATAATTTATTGCCATGAGGTGGATTTGAACTCGAGCTGTCTTCAACTTAGGGATTATAAGATTAACTGCTTTATCCCCTCGGCTAATCGTCTACTCTAACTAATTAAGCGAGTTAGATTTATGGATAAAACCCCAACAGCACAAAATATTGCAGCAATGTTGCAGAAACATTGCGAATCTTGGCAACATTGCAGCGGCAATATTCCAAACTAGCAATATTGCTGTTTGAGCTGCAATATTGCATCAATGTTGCCGCAATATTGTCAACATTGAGCAAGATTGCAATATTCCGTGCTGTGTGGGAAATTTTACAAGAATGGAAGATTTAAAATTTTATTTCTCCTGGGTTTGTTACTTAGCATATAATTAATAATCATTTCAAATTCCTCTTAATACAATCCTTGACCTTTTTTTTTTATTTTATTGAAAAAACAAACAGATATTTTTGAATGTAGGTGGAAATACAACATTAAAGTGTGAATGGGAATTAAAATTTAGTGTGTGAAATGTTAGTGTGGGTTTTAGGCAAAAAGAAACGGCGCCAATCTGCAATCTTTTTAATTTCTCTTACCTCTATATATGTTAATATATAGAGAGAGAAAGTATTGGATTCATGTCAAAAATTCGATGTCGAGATTTTGATGGATCTTCACGTTTTGAGGTCCCCTGAATTCAAAAAAGTGGTTTTCGCGACATGGTCTGTCTGTCTGTCTGTGAACAAAATATCTCAAGAACGAAAAGAGCTAGGAGGTTGAAATATTTAAATTAGGCACCCCCCATGGGACGTGACACGAAGCTTTTGAACAAAATCGACCAAACAGTACTAGTACTTTACTGATGCACTTTTTCAGTTTTTTTTTTAGATTTTCTCTAAATTCGCTCCAACGATTTTTTTTAAATTCAAAAATCAATTATTTTTTAGATTCTCTTTAAAATGTATATTCTCATTTTGTCATTGAAATCTTCTGAAGACCACTATACTCTTGTACTCCATAGAAAAGAGAGGAGAAATGGTTGCCATGGTAACAAAATATAAATATTTTCACATATAATTTTACATCTTGAAAATTGAATGTACCCTACTCTCGGAAACTAAATATATGTCGACACAAAAAATCTGGCGTGACAAGCACACCAGATTTTTTACAAATAGCTTTATCGCAAGAAGATAGTAAAACGAAAATAAACATTACAAAAGTTTTATAGATGTGTATTAAAATATTGAAAGAGAGAAAAAAAAAAAAAGAAGAAAATGCACCCAATGTAGTTTTTTATTGATATCAGCCCACGGCTAACGTTTCTGTCCTATGTTTGGACCATCAGCTCTGTTCTGCGATAACGCTATTTTTGTATATTCTTTTAAATAAAATTTTACCCTGTGGAATCAGTTATGTTGAACGACCCCCGGTAGGTGGGTGTTTATTTAATTTAAAATATATGTAAATTAAAAGCCTAATGGTGTATTTGCAGCCGAAAAGGGCAATTAAAAAAAAAAAAAAATATTTCGAATGTTTAATGAGAAAGAGAAATATTTGATTTGAATATATTCTGCACTAGCCACTCCGCCCGCTTTCGGAGGTCACCACGTAAAGTCTGAGGAGGATCAAAGGAAAAAAAAATAATTGGCTCTGATTTTTCATATAGAATCCAACCCTTTTCCCGAAGTGAAAATTATGGATTTGCAAATTTTATTGTGTCTCTCCATTTTGAGATTTGGGGTTCCGAGTAATTTTCCTGGACCTTCCATAACGCCCTCTGAATATAAAATTTAATTTCGAAATTATAATTAGAAGTTAGTCAAACATAGTATGGCATACGGACACAAATTCTGAATTAAATGCTTTTCTATGGAAAAATTATCGATTAATAGGAATTTTTTAGCCCCCTTATTTGGATATTTGGGAATCCGAGTATTTTTCTTAGACTGTCTATAAAGTAAAAATTTTATTTCTAAATTTCAACAGAAAGTTAGTCAAACAGAGATGAGACATACGGATATAGAAATTTGAAGAAATTTGATTGGATATAGAAATTTATAAAGAATGTTTGAATTTTCTCATTTTTTTGGGGTATTTGTAGATTTTTAACAAAATTAATCTTACAAATTTGGTGTGACTAATAGCATCAATTAGATTTCCGAAGGCCTCTTGATAAAAATTCAATGGTAAGGGAAAAGTATTTTTTTTTTTTTATACTGTATATGTGATTAAAAAAAAAAAAATTATAGTTGCAATTAGCTGTATAATTTGAGCAATGGTTAATTTGAGAGACGATTAATTGACAGAGAGATATAAGATGATCCATGGGAAGGAGGAAAACTGAATCCATGAGATAAATAATAATGAGAGTTTTAAAAGAAAATAAAAATCTGTTTTCTAACATTAATGGAATTTATTAATTCCTTATAGGTTTAAGTAATAAGTCGCATTAGTTGGTCGTAAAAAGAACTGAGAGATGGAAGAAAATGCAAACAAGTTGAAATGTGTGTGTGTGTGTGTGTGTGTGCGGGGCACACAGGTGTACTCGGGTACACAAGGGCTTGGCTCGTGTTAACTTAACACATGGCCAACATGGTACCCTATAGACAAAACCATGCACGCCCAATCATAAAATAAATGATACACACAAAACTTATTTATTTATTAATCAAAAAGTATATTTAATAAAATAAAAGATTATAATTTAGCATCTTTAAAATATCATGTCCTAAAAAATGACTTGATATTTTAAAGACAAGTGCAATAAAAATTATTTTTACGACCTCCAGATATTGTGTAAATTAACTTCACCCTCCCCCTGAATCTCTTCTAATTGGCTTGCATTCTCGCCTTTCATGTGCAGACATTTTTCGGGCAACTCGTTTCAGAAAATTTTAACCCAAAATGGAAAAGTCTTTATGTGCGTCTGGTGTGTGTAGATTTTTAATTTGCTTATATATCTGGAACCACTCATCGGAAAAGGATAAAATTTATAGTCCTAGAAATAAGTGAATCCTTAGAAGAAATGAATCGGTTAGCAGGGGTCATATAATTGTTTTATCAGTTATCTTTAGAGTCAGTTCAATATTGAATCCATAAAAATTATTCACTAAAGTTGTGTAGTTTAAATTAAATTAAATCAAGTTATTCATTGTCTTTGTTTTTTTTACTACTAGTAGTATACTAGTAGTATAAGACACTTGTTAATCTACTCGCTCTTTGGTTGTGGAGTTTAAAATATTTTTATTTTAATATAATAAACACGATAGCGATTGAGCTGATTTTTAAATAAATAATTTTCTTAAAATTTCAAATGATCCTTATTTTTTCATGCTGACTGTTTATTATTTTCTATATTATATAAATAAATAATTAAGCCACCTCGCCTCTTTATTATCAATGCTGAAATTGTTTTTTTTTTTTTTTTTTTCTTATTTTTCTTGACGACTTTGCTAATTTTAAATTAGCTTCATCAAGTACAAATGGCTTCAGCAATTTTTTTAATGAAATGCAGACATTTTGATTTCTTTTTTTTAAGAAATTAATTTTAAACAAGTGAGAGAGAGGATAGAATCTTAGCATTAAACAACACCTGGCCAAAAGGGACTTACAAGCAGACGGACCATCTGGGACAACTTAAGACGTTAAAACGAGGTCCAGCAGCTGGACCAGTAGCATCCCAAAGATGATGCAAATTGGGATTTAAAACAAGAACACGGGGTGCTAAGAACGACTGCCAGAAAGCCAATTTGCACAGCCAAATATTATTTTTCTATATAAGTATGCTAATCGCATACAACCACAAGCTTATTCCAGTTCTCAGAGTGGATTTCATTTAAATAAATTAGTGTTATTTATTAAGAATAAAAGATGATCTCTGAATTGCACATTTGATATTAAATAAATAATATCTGACTATAAATAAATAAATTGTTAGACAAGAGCAAAGGAGGAGTGGAATACCCATTTCCAGTTCTAAACTAATCAAATTAAAAAGTTTCTATTTTTTCATAGGCTTCTTGGTTTATATTACACTTATCGATTATTTTTAAATTATCGGATAGAGAAATAATTGCAATGGAAAGGGAAGTTTTATCATTTTTCTTTCACGTTAATATGAAACGTAAGTCTTTTTCTAATCATTTCCATATTTTCATAGATAAATGATGTGAACAATTTAGCCTCAGGGGTCCAATTTTTCCAAAAAATAAAAAGAAAATTGCAAAAATAAATTAAAAAATTTTAAATTATTTGTTGAAGAAGATAGGGGCAGCCTGATGGATATTATTGAGAAGGATGAATAAATAAAATACGGAGCTGATGATCAGGCAATTTATTTGGATTAATTCCGTCCGCTATAAGTCGATGTTTCTGATCCAAAACGACTCCTTTTTCAGGAACATGCGGTGTCAAAAAAACAAATAGCCCTCAATTTTGTCATAAAAGCTGTGATTAATCTCGCTAGAAGTCATTAATCTCGCTAGAAGTCATTAATCACAGCTTTTATGACAAAATTGAGGGCTATTTGTTTTTTTGACACCGCATGTTCCTGAAAAAGGAGTCGTTTTGGATCAGAAACATCGACTTATAGCGGACGGAATTAATCCAAATAAATTGCCTGATCATCAGCTCCGGATTTTATCTATTGATCCTTTTCAATAAATTATTTATTTATATTACATTTCGAAAAAAAAAAATAATAATTATCTGTCCCTTTGACAAAAATATAAAATGCAGTTAAAATATTTCTCCATTCGGAAAAATATAAAGAAAACGGCTTTAATATTATAATTATATAGGATAAGAGAAGGTAAAAATCTGATGTGACTGGTCGCACGGCACACAATTCGGTAAATTAAAAATCTGGTGTGACTGGCGCACAGCACACAACTTTCTCTTACCTTCGGTAATCGAAAGTTGTGTACTGTGCTTGTCACACCAGATTTTTTGTGTCGACATGTATTTAGTTCCCGGCAGTAGGGAATATTTGAATTCAGATGTAAAATTTATAAGTATGGGAAAATATTTATATTTTGTTACCATGGCAACCATTTTTCCTATCTTTCCTATGAAGCACAAGAGTAAAGTGTGCTTCAAACAATTTTGAGGGCAAAACGAGAATATACATTTGAAAGAGCATCTAAAAAATAATTGATTTTTGAATTTTAATCAAAATCGTTAGAGCGAATTTTGAGAAAATCGAAAAAAACTGAAAAAGTACATCAGTAAAGTACTAGTACTCTTTGGCCGATTTTGATTAAAAGCTTATTTTTCCGGTCCCGGGGGTGTTTAACTTAAATATAAAATTTAAGCCTCATAGCTCAATTCCTTCATGCTTAAAATTGAACACACACCCACCCACCCACCCACACACACACCCACCCACCCACCCACAGACAGACCATGTCGCGAAAACCACTTTTTTGGATTCAGGGGACCTCAAAACGTGAAGATCCATCAAAATCTCGACATCGAATTTTTGACATGAATCCAATACTTTCTCTCTATATATATATTACATATATACATAGGTAAGAGAAAGTAAAAATTAAAGTTGTGTTCAGTACTTGTCAGATTTGTGTCGTCAAATTGTTTACACCAGTAAAGTAAAGTGTGCTTCAAACAATTTTGAGAGCAAAATGAGAATACGCATTTTAAAGAGCATTTAAAAAATAATTGATTTTTGAATTTTAATCAAACTCGTTTGAAAAAATCGAAAAACACTTAAAAAGTGCATAAGTAAAGAACTAATACTTTTTGATCGATTTTGTTCAAAAGCTTCCTGTGACGTGTCAGTGGGGTATCTAATTTAAATATCAAATTTAAACCTCCTAGCTCTTTTCGTTCTTGACATAATAGGTATTATGTTCATAAACAAACAGACTACCCCACTTTTTTGGAAACTAAAGATGTATTTCCATCAAAATCAGGACATCAAATTTTTGACATATATGAACATATAAATATAGGTAAGAGAAAGTAAAAATGATGCTTTTATAATATATTGTTTTTATTATAAAATCAAATCATTTTGAATTATCTTTAAGGCATTGGATTAGGCCTAAAAACTATTTTTAAAGATTTTTAGAATAAATAGCTGCCTCGCTGAATGGAAAAAAAAATTAGAAAGATTAGCTTATGAGCAGAAAGAAGTATTCATCAAATTTTGCTTCATTAAGGCCGAAAAAGTCAACTATGATAATTTTAATAGTCTCAAAAGTATCCGACATCTTACTAAAATATCTATTTAAATTCCTCGCTGAGCGTATTAGAACAAAAAGACAAATTAGAATTTAAATTTGAACGCTCGAATATATAAAAAGTTTTTCTCTTTTAAACAAATTGATATCATAATTGAGATATGAGTTGGCATTCTGAGATAAGAGACTTAGGTGAACACCAGGTCGTTGATCTGTGAGAGTAGAGAGAGAGGATCACTCGGTGAATTTTTAATCAGGGAAAAGAGAAGAGTGAAGATGCAGCATCCCAACTTCATGAATAATTAAGGGCCTACACATGCGGAGAGGCAACTATTCGGAAGCATTTTTAATAAGTATTTTACTGAAAAATTTCTTGAGAGATGTTCAGGTAGTTATTGAATTGTATTCACTCTTAAAGGATTTCTATTATAATATTCATATTTTAAAATTTTTAAAACTATATGATACGAACTAACTAGAAAAATATTTTTTTTTTTTTCAAGTAAATTATTCATACAATTGAGCTAGTAAATTTTGATAATAGGCTTCAATAGTTATTATACTTTAACAATAGTTGAGACAGCATAATGGTCGAAGGTTGACTGATGATAAAAAATAATTTTTTAATGCCAATTTATTAGAAACCTCCAGGTACATAGGCGCCGGAACTGGGGGGGGCAAGGGTACATTGCCCCCCCTGGCATCCTATAGGGGGGGGACAGAGGGGGGCAAAATTTCTTCTTTTATTTCATTTATTTTTAAAAATGATATATTTTTACTTTTGAAAAATAAAATCTTCTAAATAAAAAGAGTAAGAAATTCATTTTTTTCCAAATTTTTTCCAAAAATTTTTGATAAAATCACTAGCAAATTTTTTAAAATTTTAATTTTATTAAAATTGTGATTTTATTTAAAATTTTTAAAGCTTTATAGTAGATTTGTTTTTGTTTTATACTATTTGAACAGATTAAATTATTTTAATTTTCTAAAAAAAAATTTTTGCCCCCCCCTGATTCAAATTCGTTCCGGCGCCCCTGTCCAGGTATACAATATATTGACGTTTCAAAGAAGGAAATTGCATCAATGTTTTTTTTTTTAATCTATTTTAATTTGAAAAAATGATTTCAAAGAAAGACGATCAGCTCTGGAGTGAAATTTATGATTATCATGAATAAAATAAGTGTAAATTGATGCAATAAATATGTAATGATCCGAAGGAGACGAATAGACTTCGAAACATTGGGAAAATTTGGGATTCATAGAATTTCACTTTGAGATAATGTAACTACTTTGGGAAATGGGGTGGATTTAAATAAATATATAAATGTACATTACTCTTTTAATAGTAAAATATAAGATTTGTAAACATTTTTTTTTTTTTTTAAGTTTTTCTTACAGTCCTAGCAGAAAATATAAAGATCATCTAATTTAAATATTAACTATTAATTTTACTTTCTCTTACCTCTATACATATGTTAATATATAGAGAGAAAGTATTGAGATTCATGTCAAAAATTCGTCGAGATTTTGATGGATATACTCTTTTTCATTCCCTTGAATCCAAAAAAGTGTTTTCATAACATGGTCCAAAAACCAAAAGAGCTATGAGGTTGAAATATTAAATTTAAAATAAGTTAGGCACCTCCATGGGACGTGACACGAAGCTTTTGAACAAAATCGACCAAAGAGTACTAATACTTTACTGATGTACTTTTTTTTTTTTTTTTTCTCTAAAAATTGGCTCCAACAATTTTTATTAAAATTCAAAAATCAATTATTTAAAAAAAAAATTTATATTATCATCTTCTGAAGACCACTTTACTCTTGTATTTCATAGGAAAGATAGGAGAAATGGTTGCCATGGTAACAAAATTACTAATTTCAATAAGATATATTGATATTTATATAAGTTATTATAATAACATCTTATATCAATAATCTGCCTATAATAATTTTTATCAAACAAAAGAGAAAAATTGACATCACATCCGCCATGGAAAATTAAAAGTTTAATTTACCGATTCCCAAGCCTTTGGTTGGGGTTCCTAGTCTTTGGTAGAAATTTTGCAAAAAATAAAAAGAAATATTTTCTGGAATTATATTTTTGTTCGTGGATTCAGTGTCCTCGGAAGTTAAATGGATTTAGTGTCCTCGGAAGTTAAACCCCCGGGACATTTTCTGTATGCTCCCTTTGCGCCTAATTAACCAAGATTTGACCACATTAGCACAAACAGATTTCAATACTAATTGTTATTAGATGCGATTATTCAATGTATTTTTTAGATTTTACAATAGCTCAGGATTATTTTATATTTACTGTGAGCAAGGGCGGTCCCAGAGGGGGGGTCAAGGGGGTCGTGACCCCCCCCAAAATATTTTTTTCTTTTTTTAACACACACTTTTTTTCCACTCCCTCTCCCATTCACACAATCTTTTCGGCAACTTAGGCCATTTAAGACTTAAACGATACTCATATTTGATTAATATATATTTATTGGGGTCCAGGCC